>JAJMBU010000135.1:0-24880 GCA_030565405.1 Ogataea paraovalis
AACTAAACAAAACAAAATAAGTAAAAGCCTCAGAGCGAGGGTGTAATTCGTTACAAGGTTTTTTAAAGTAAACTTTAATTTTGAAGTTGAAAACAGCGCGCAATACTTCAGATTTCAGAGGTTTTTTTTTAGGCAGGGGTGTCAGGATTTTTCCTCGTCGAGAATATAATTATTATTATTATTATTATTAGGGGTTGTTTTCTCTGTAAATCGTCCGTTTAGTCTCCGTGATGAAATTGAATATGAACACCTGAAATAAAGATCAATTTTTAATGTTTTAGTCATATGCCACACTGCTTTGGACCAGTCAGATTTCAATTCGGCTGAGTGCAAAGGAAGATATAAGATAAGATAAAATAGTTATATATTCTCGACGAGGAAAAATCCTGACCCATTTAGGAGAGCTGGTCTATTTGGCCTAGTGGTATGCGACTCTGCTCTTAACAGACAAGGTGGTGTGTTTGAATCCGACCTCGGGGGGCACAGAAAAAGATGAAAGCGCGCTAAAAGTTGCTTACACAGATAAGCCAGAATCAAGCTGAGATAGACTTTTCCCCATAGGGGTTTTTAATGCCGCTCGGAGAAATTCAGGATGACAGATATCTTGTTAACTGTCCACCCAGGGTGGTCTTGGTAAATTTAGTGCACCAGAAAATTCATCGCAATAGAAAAAACATACCACAAAAGGGTATTCTTCATTGGGGGGCCGGGTGGCGCCTCTCTGCTGTCCGGGGTTATAGTTAGTTAGATAAGGTTATGTAACGTACATAGTTCACTGGTGGGTCTACTGCTCTGCTAAATGGGCCTAAAGATTATTATTATTATTATCATAATATATTCTTTGGGATGGTGCGAGGTGCACCCCCCTTTGCTGGTGTAGGCCATCCTGAAAGAAACTGGGGTGACTCCTCTAATAAATGGGGTACCAACACCGGAAATATACATTACTATTATTATAAGCCTGAAATTGTTAAGATAGTAATAATAGAATTTCTCCAATCGACGTTAAAAAGCCTCCGTGGAGGAAAAGGTCTGGGGTGACATTTCTGATAAATGGAATACCAACACCGAGAATAAAGATTTATTATTATTATTATTATTGAAAGTCTTGACAATGCACGTTATATCATTCATGAGAGAAGTCAAATTGACTCTTAAATAAGAAAGTCTAGATATGGTAACAATAAAAGAGTCGGTCTCTTTTCATACCCAACGAACACATTCAGAAATTTACTTTACAGTTAAAATGTTTATGGAACCAACACAAGATATTATCGCTATATAAAAAAAAAGCTAAAAGTAAAAAGAATACACTCAAGTGTGCTTGTTTCACGAGATAGGAAAAGAGGTCAACAAAATAGTTAGGAAAAATACGTAAAGCTCAAACAAAAAGAAAAATAAAAAAAAAAATACATACATAAATGCATATGTATATAATAAATAACAAAATAATCAACAAAAAACAAAAAAGCAAAACGCTGATCAACAGTAGCAAAAAAGGAAACTAAATTATAAATCACAAGTAATCAACAAAACTTTTATTTTTTCAGTTCATTATCTATGTTGATTTCTTCAGCAGAAGTGTTTGTAGCTTGAGCAGAAAGAAGCTCGGGTTGTGGAGGTTCAGCTCTTCCTCTAATAATTTGATAACACTTGTAAATCATTTCTCTACTTTCCCAAATTGGATAGAAAGTGATGAAACAAGCAGCGAGCATCAACCATATCATAATAACAATAATCCAACCTCTAAAGAATGCTTTACTAGCAATGTACTTGGCACCATACAATGGAATTGGGAAGATAATAACCAAAATGAAAAAGATAACAAATGCAACAATTGTACCCCAGAATGACCATCTGCCCAAAGTGACTGCATCTTCATCAGTTAAAGCCTTCATATCGTTAGCTTCTTCAACGGTTGCATCATCACCAGGAGTGAACTGTTTATCCATAGTGGAGAAGTCATAATCATGTTCCATTGGTTTGATGTAGGTGATGGCAACAATTAAAATCAAAGAACCAAACAAACCAACAAAATTGCCAACGGCACATGAGTAATCGTCACCCAATGTATCTTTATCAACTGCACCGTACAAAGTCTTTGCAGAGACACACCAACCAATGATAGCAATGATGGTAGCAGCAGGTGGTCCAATGATCATACTCAATGGAGTCATCTTCTTCCAGAACAAAGCCAAAGTGAATGCAAACACACCAGGGCCTAATGCAATACCAATGAAAGTGATAATCCAAGATATGGTGATACCAGCATAGTTGAAACCGACAGCAACTGCACCCATCAAAACGGCGAAGACACTAACACAAATGTGAGAGACTTTGATCAACTCTTTGCCAGTTGCATCTGGCTTGAAGTATGTACGGTAAATGTCGTAAGTAACAACGGAAGAGAAACCAATAAGTTCTGCTGATGTAGCAGAAGTTGCAGCTAACCAAACCATACAAATGGCAGCAGCAGCACCCGACTTACCCAAAATCATAAACATACCATAAATCATTGGCAAACCTTCGTTGACCAAAGTAGGATCTAAAACATCTGGGTAAGTTGGGAAATCTGGTTCTGACATTAGGGCAACGGTTGACAAAGCACCAGCAGAAGATAGAGCCAATGGAATAACCATCCAACATAGACCACCCAAGAAATAACCAATCATAGCACTTTTTGGTTTAGAAGAAATGGCTTTAGTGGTATAAGATGGGTCAGTAAACACAGTAGCGAAACCACCAGTAGCAATGTTCCAACAAGAAAACATTGCAGATCTGTTATGGAAAGTCAAATAAGAACCCTTGTGACCTGACGAAGGATTTGTAATTGCAGCCTCAGATAATAGTTCGTACATCTTATCAATGGAGCCAATTCTGCTTGAAGAACAGTACGTAACGTAAAGGGCGGATGAAATAACACCGTAAATAATAACAGAATGGATCCAATCAGAAATGAAGGTAGATTTCAAACCACCAGTCACGGTATAAGCCCAAACACCAACAGGTAATAACATGGCAGCAGCCACAACATGCATGCCTGTAGTGGCGGCAATTGCTTGACAACCACCCAATAATAACATCGCAGCAATGATGACGTTGGTACCTAAACCATAAAACAGAGCAACCCAATGTGAATATCTACCAAAACGAACCTTGACAATTTCCAAGATTGTGTGAGCACCTGGAGCTTTTCTCTTAATTTCCAAGGCAAGAACAGAGAAGAAAGTGATTTGGATAGTGAAAGCGGAAGCGTAGACAAATCCACCATAAAAACCAAACTTTGCAGTCATGGCAGAACTGGTTAATAGAGTACCTGGCCAAGTCCAAGAAGAAACAACAGCACTTGCAATCAAACCTGTTTTGATATTTCTCGAAGCAGTTGAGAAATGTTCCGAATCTTGAATTTCACCATTGAATTTTTCCAGACCTTTGGTAATGGCGATCATCAACATTGCAAAGATGAAACCTAAGACTAAGATGAAGCAGTACCCATAGGCCTGCTCTAAGATTGGTTCAACCATCTCAAATAAATTTATATATGTCGATTAAGGAAATTTAAATAGAGTGAAATGGTCCAAATTGAAACTATTATATTAACAAAATTCTCCAGAGATTTGTTAATTAGTATAGGCGATTCGTACCAATTGAAGACCGATAAGTGTGTGAAGACAAAGAGAGCATCCATAAGTAATTCGATAATAACTTGTAATTTGTGAACAGGAAACCTGCCTTTAAATATATCCGAGTAAAAGATTAAGCTGCATGAAAAAAACATAAAAACAGACAGAAAAAAAAATCACTCTATCTACAATCGGGTCAGTAGATCGACCAAAAAATCAAGCGATCTTTCAATTTCCATGGCCGCTGAATATGACATCTGGAAGATACAAGGCCTGTGTATCAATAGAAGGAAGCCGTCAGCCATCTGATCCGACTTGTAAATACATGCATGATTGCTCAACTAAACGTGCGGCTCGAACAATACAGGAAAAAAAGCGACAAAAAATAGTAAAAGGCGAGGCAAAAGCATGCGATCAAAAAGATGAAAAATATAGGATTAAAAGCCAACTATATCAACGATCACGTTTGACAGGAAAACAATAATGACGATGCGGGGAGCCTATTCAGTAAGTTTCCATTTTATTTCTGTCCTCGATTTCGTCTTAATCAACTATAGATGAAGTACAAATTTGCAATCAAACAACCATCTGAGACACTATTAACGGAACCCATTTGAAACGGTCAACTCGAGGTTGATTAGTCCAGAGAGAGCCTGCAAATCTCCCAGATAAACAATTCAGATAAGTCCCTCTCACTTGAGATCCACACTAGCCAGTTAGTATTCTCCGCTATCGCGCATTCCTCATAGACCTGTCGTAATGGGATACCCGGATCGTGTGCGCTCCCTTTGCCCCCTTTTTGCCTGGACGCCGGAAACAGCGTTTTCCTCGCGACAGTTCGATTCGACAATTTGTATAATATATGAAAATTTGTATACGCTCGCGGGCTGATCGCCGGGCCCGCAATCCGGTGCCATTTTAACCGTACTATATCGGCAGGCTATGCCGCCTGCTTGCGACTGTGATGACTCAAAGTTGCAATACATGATTCATATTACATGCCTTACTAATTTGTGTGAGGGGTGGTGGGCAACTGGTAATTAATACAATCATCATTTGCAACTTGCAAACACGAATGAAAACAGCCATCGATCAGATCACGTAGACGACATCAGGAAACGACAGAACGAAGAAAAAAAGGAAACGCTTGTACCACTTACACTCGATCAACCCGAGCTCACTCAAATTAGATTTGGTACGTTCGAGAACCAATCAGCTCCATTATTGTTATATAGTGTATAAATCATTGACGGAAAGGGAAAAAATATGAAGCGCTTAAGCGCTTATCAAATGAGACAATTTCCCGATTAGGAAAGAGGTGAGCCTCTAGGGAAGATGAGAGGAATGGCGGCAAATTTACCATGACCACTTACAAGCAAACTACCGTAATAGAATAATCGGGTTGATTCACAAAGCCTCTTTCAATTGCCATACTGCCAGTGATCAATCAATCTTCTTCATTACACAACTACAATACAAATTCAACCACCGAAAACGCCAAGGTCAACCAACGGAACGGAGCGAAGATAAGGAAAACAGACGCACACCTCGGCCAGTTTTCGCCAGAGTGACGGCGCGATCAGGAAGATTAACGTACATGCCAATCGTTATTATGCATGTTTCTCGATCTATATATATAGTTATTTTTCAATTTGATCTGTTTTAGCCAATTGATCTGTAAATTTACTGATAGGTGTCGATTGTTTTGCTGAGAATTGAATCAAGATAAGGAGATATATTGTGCTGTTTGAGAACACTGATCGGCGAAGTGTACCGCTTTCCAAAATTAGTTAACTCCCTGTGCGGCTGATTGGAAGCTGTGGGGGAGTAACCGTTTATCATTAGTTTTGTCTCAAATCACTTATAATATTCATGGATCCTCAATTTTATCCACTTTGATTTTTAGTTGGTCAGCTTTTGAAAGAAAATTTTTTACTCTGATTAACAAATCCAAAGAAAAACTTTTACTTTGATTAACAATTCAAAGATAAGAACTTCACCCCTCAAGTCTTAAAAAAAAAGATCTTAATCTATCTTTGAAACTCGCTCTTGGAAATGTCTGAAGAAAGATACGGCAAGAAAATTGAAACACTAGTTACCATCGACCTTGAAAAACCGGCTTGGGTTCAAGATGGTTTACATAATAGATGGCACCCAGATATCCCTGCATATAAGAGTGTCAAGCAAAACACCCCTTACAAAATTGAATGCTACGATTGGACAGGTGGCCAGATTGGTAACAATGATTCTGCAGATGATATTAAGAACTGTGATCTCTCGAGAATCCACTTTCTTTCGGGTCCTTTTGACATTGAAGGCTCCGAGCCTGGTGATGTTCTAGTTGTTGAAATTCAAGATGTTCAACCGTTGGAAAGACAACCATGGGGCTATTGTGGTATCTTTTCGAAAGACAATGGTGGTGGATTTTTGGACAAGCATTACCCAAAAGCCGCCAAAGCCATCTTTGATTTTGAAGGTATCCACTGCTCTTCAAGACACATTCCAGGTGTGAGATTTGCTGGATTGGTTCACCCAGGAATTATGGGTACTGCACCAAGTACTGAAGTTTTAGCTGAATGGAACAAAAGAGAAAAAGAGTTGGTTGATTCCAACCCTGATTCCGATTGCGTCTTGGCCAATTTACCAGAACCCAAAAATGCTTATCCTGGTTGTACTGTTACTAGTGAGGAAGTGGCAAAAGATGTTGGGTGCAATGGTTGCCGTACTATTCCAGGTAGACCAGAAAATGGTGGTAACTGTGATATCAAGAATTTATCGAGAGGTTCCAAGACCTACTTACCTGTTCATGTTGAAGGTGCCAAATTTTCAGTTGGAGACTTGCACTTCTCGCAAGGTGATGGGGAAATTTCATTTTGCGGTGCCATTGAGATGTCTGGTTGCATCACCCTCAAGTTCTCCGTTATCAAGCAAGGTATGTTTAAATTGAACATGAAATCCCCAATGTATTTACCAGGTCCTGTTGAAAATCATTATGGACCAGGCAGATACTTAACCTTTGAAGGCTTCTCAGTTGACGAACAAGGCAAACAGTTGTATTTGGATACTACCGTTGCTTACAGACAAACCTGCTTAAGAGTCATCGAATACCTCAGAAGATATGGCTACAACGATTATCAAATTTATTTGTTGCTATCAACTGCTCCAATCCAAGGACATATTGCAGGTATTGTTGATGTTCCAAACTCATGTACTACAATTGGTTTACCTATGGATATTTTTGAGTTTGATATCTCTCCAGAGGCTGATGTTGTCAAGAAGGATTTGGGTACCTGTGCATTTGCTACGGATGACCTTGCTGAGGGATTCCCACTGACTGATGAGTTACCAAACTATCTGCTTGATATCATTACAAGCAAAAAATGAACAGTTGAATTCAATTGACGTGAATTTATATTCCCACTTAACTGTTAAGATCCCTTCTATTTTTTTTTTTGTCTGTCTTCTGAGTTTCTATCTCCATGTGTTTTTCGTCTTTACTTTATCATTACTTGACATTGTTTTTAAGGGTTTCTTTTTGTTCTTTTTCTTTTGATCCCTTTGCTTCTATTTCAATTGAATTGAATTAACTACTTTACTTTACTTCTACTTGAATTGAATTACACTACTTTGCTTCACTTCTAATTTATTTGAATATGTCGTAACAGGATCGATGTAACGGATGCCTGCCGAGTGCCTGGGCGAGAACAAGAAACTGGGCGCGCGCCTCCCAACTCGGGATTACAAAACCTGTGATGTCAGGAAATGCAAGGAGAACGGGTTGTGATCGATATATATATGCATGGCTGTAACATATCACACACTATAATATCGCTTTAGCTCGATCTGATCTAGGTCAGATAAACAAACACCAGCAACAAAAAAACAAAAGTCACATAGCTGAAACTGAAGGAATAGCTATATATATATACTGCGTTTCATACTAAGTTAACTAGCTATACACGATTTGGCATAACCGGTATTGAGAGATCGGCCATATGGCGTTCCTGCGTATCGACATGGATATAGGAATTCAAAACAAAAATAAGAATTGGGCGAACAAATTGCACCTCTCAGAGTCCGCACGCAGTCTGGGCCACAAATTAAGATCATTAATACGAGGCCGAACGCGCGGGAAAAGCAAACCTCCCCATAGTTTTGTAGCTTAATTCTTTACTTTCGAGCTTGTGTATATATGCATGCATGCATATACACCACGGGAAAACCCTCGTTTTTCAGGTGGCGTAACAACCATTCAGAGATAGGAGGGCTGCTCTGGGTACTAGATTGAACGAATAAACATGCAAGAAGGGCCTCAGTTTGTTGATCGCATAATATATATATATGGACAACAAAAAAAGCACGGGTGCCGTTTATGTATATGGATTTCCATTCCGCTCAGACGGAGTGGAAATTTTGGGTAAAAAAACAATTAAGCTACAATTCGTACACTATAATATAAAAATTGCTATTGATTGGGTTTGAAAACTTTACCTGCAAACTATATTATAGATATATGGATGTACACGTGTGACTCACATTAAATGGCGAACAAAAGACCTCTGTTATCAAGTTGTTTACACCATTAGTGGTAGAGTTGGAGGGGAAAATATAGGGCTGGCCGCCTAGACATTTACCACCAACCAATCCATTTTGCCTGATAGATCGGCTTATTTGTTTTCCGGATTCAGCGTGCATCTACTGTCTAGACGGGATGCAAGTTTGCAACAAACAATTGGGAATCTGGACGGCGAGATTCACGGCGAGATTCACGGCGACGGATTTCTTCGAGTCTCTCTATATCTGCAATTCAAACTTATCTGTGGTTTAACTGGATTGGGCTCAAGGTGTTGTTGCATAGACATGACTGAAGATGAAGAGCAAGAGGAAAAGATTGATCGCATTAGCAATCAACCTCAGTAATGCCCTTTCTTTCTGTTCGGTAGATTCAGTTATTGCCTCAGGTGAAACAATCAATTTCGTTTCAAAACTGTAACGTTGCATGTAGAGATAAGGAACTCCCCAGCTTAGTAAGCAAGCAGATAATCACATAAATTTATAGGCATTCAGGTACACATTTTGATACAATAATTACTTCTTGCTTTTCACCGCTTCAATTAAACAATTGTTATAGTTAAGAGTTGGTTTTTTCATTAGTTCTGTAACTGAGAAAAGCTTGAAGCTTGGGAGATAACGTATATGAGATATCATGTATCATAATTTAGTATGCGCTATTGTAATGTGACAACTGTCGAGCGATATAGTGAAATCCAGAAGGGTTTTCCAGCATTTAACATAAAATAACCTAATTTGAGTAGTTAAAAAGGATCGATTCTATTTTCTCTTTCTTTTCTGTTCAGTAAGAAGTAATGATGTAGAAGGTGTTGCCAGGATATAGGCAGCTGGCTCATTTTTATGAATCATCTATTTTTTCTGAATGTAATATCGATTAAACGTTCTCATTAGAGCCATTTGTTCCTGTCAAAAACTTAAGACGGATTTTTCTTGAAACACTCCCATTCAAGCATCCAAAGGAAACGGGAGAAATTCAACCGTATTTATTTGCCGTAGTTTGTGCCAGAAGGAAAAACGAACTGGACCTGTATTTTCATATTTTCGGATATGACCGCCGACGCTCGAAACATCCCCACCGGTTGCCGACTTTTCGGTACGGAGCTGGCATTTGTCTCTCTCTCTCTCTTGCTGTTACCGAAGCCTACACAACTTCAGGGAGTGACAGTTATAAAGATAGCATATTTTAGTCTCGGTAGTTGAGATATCTTATCTTTACCACCTTTCGAAGTATTTGCTATTGATGGACTCAACGTTCAGAGATTCAGGCATGTTCATGGGCTTTTTTTTCCGCTTCTTTTTATATAAACATTTACGTAATCGAAATTCATTTCTCTTTCTCCCTAATTTGTCTCGATGAGGGAAGAGACTGTCTTTGTTTTACATGTCCTTTAATAATTTGTATTTTCTTTAGCTATAAGTAAAACGCTCTATTTAAAGAAAGTAGCTTGTTTTACACTATAAATAATGCTGAATAACTTTATTATTTGGAGGCATCAAGGTAACAAACAGATTGGTGTAAACGTCGTCCGTCGTACATGCAACTCGATTTAAGGGGATAGTTTTTTTACTAATTATAGGTCTATTGAAGGATGAGATGAGCTTATCATACAAACACATGTCATTTAACTATTTAGTGCATGGTTACTTGAATCCGCCTCATTTTAAAATGTGTGTAATTTAGGTGAAACTGGAGCGAATCCAACAGGAGAAGCCAAGCCAACAGTTTGCCCCCTTTGCTTGTTTAATTAACTTAATTCCTGCTTGGCCTTCTCAGGTAAACGGATGGGTGGCTGGCCGGCCAGCCAAGAATAGGGATCGAGTTGACAAGAAGTCTTAGAAGAGATGGCAGGATTCAACGTCTGGGTGTGTGTGAATGGGGTATATTGGCCGTCCTCTCTCTGATAGACCATGAAATACATCAAATATAATCATCAAATTTTAAAAATCGACGGATCAAGGGTTCATTATTCTCTTTGATCGGCGTTTCGAAGCAGGCAAGCAAGCAAACAAGAGACATGGACAAAACACGCAGCCACTGGCCAGCGCCAAAACGGGATCGACGCGGGGGGCAGCGCTATTCTTATTTCCATTTTGCCCGATCCGGAAGGCGGCTGGGTGTCGCACCAGCCCCCGCGGTTGCCCAGAAGGGGAAAACAACAATACAGAGAGCGCGTCTGCTGGCACGGGAAGCGCGTTGCTTGCATAAGCACATAGATATGGTGTGGACGGAGATGACATAATCTGCGTTGAACAGGGAGCGGCCGCATTGGGAAAATGCAGTGCCGGAAACGAGCACTTATAAATAGACACGCTGCATGGAACTCGAAATGGGCCATTTATATAGGGCTGTGTGTCTTTGGAATTGTTGTCAGGCACCACCACCGATTTGGGTACTGCTCGATTCCAGGCTAGGCTGGCCACAACTCTTTCCACCTTGTCTATACACAGTTTCTTTCAACTCGAGTCCGATCGTGTTTGTTGACAACTAATTCTAACTGGTCACACAACCATACGTTTCAATTCTACTGTTATATACGCGGGATCATTCCATCTCTCTCTTTTTTTTTCATTTTTTTCATTTCCTTGGAGGCTACTTCAACACGTTCTCCATCCTCGAAGAAACTAACAACAAGTATCATCATGAACATACCTCAATCATCGGTATTGGATGTGATACAGGAATCATTCGAAGATGTATCCTTACGTTACGACAAAGAAAACACCCCTGCTGTTACCCCTCTTCAAAGTTATTCTGGGGGTTTAAGAAGAGCAAACTCAATAATATCTAACAGTTCTTCATTGCATTCTCTATCAAGCTCACATTCAAGAAATTCTCATTCTCGTACTGGCATCATACCATCAAATTATGTTAAATTAAATTATTCGAATACTTCGAATCTTTCATTAAACAAGCCAAATAATAGTTCATCCGATGCTTTGATATTGACTTCTTCTCAAAGATACAGATTGAATCAGAAGAGGAAAAATGAACTTAAAAACAACAACAAACACAAGGGCAAATCCGATAACACGATGATCAACATAGCAGAACACAATTCTAAAACTATGGTCCACACATTGGATTTCCTATCGGATGATGAATTGCCCGATGATTTGATTGTTTACAACGTTCCTTTTACAAAATCGTTGAGATCCTTGAATGACGACGAATTCGAATTCAAGAAACCAATGTTGAAAGCAAAACCTCTAATGGCCCCTAATGGCACGCTCTCAAATTTTGGTTCACCAACAACAAGAGCATCTTCTATTTTCTCCATAGGCTCAGATCTTTCAGAAATAAGCTTTTATGAAGACCCAATAGATAATAATTTATCAGCAGACGTCAAATTACTATCCATCAACGAAGATTCCAAATTGAACGAATCATTGCAAAGGATTTCCATCTTGAACAACTATAAAAATTTGCCTAGTGTTCCATCATCACTATCAACCTCTACCACTTCTTCAAACATTTCGATGAGTAAAGAAAAGTTGAACCATCTAACTCCAACTAGACAGATCAACCTACCACCAAAGGATAAATATGAAACAATGAAACATCATAGAGATTATGAAATTTTGCTTCAAAAACAGATAGATTTAGAAAATGAAAAAGTTAACAGCAGGCAAAAACAGTTGGAATCCTTATCTGCACAACACCAAAAGGATTATGTATCGTGGAAAATGATAATAAGTGATTATGATAAATTGATTTGTTTACCAAAGACTAGGGAATTGTGGTGGAGAGGCATCCCTGAAACTCTACGTTACCATATGTGGACAAAACAGATAGGTAATAAATACCATTTGGAAGATTCTCAAATTCAAAGTTGGCTGGATAGATCCGAAGATATAATCAACAAAGCATGCGATTATAAACTGATAAATGACAACATCTCCAAGAAGAAATTTGAAAAGGAAAACAACGATGAGATTGAATTGATTAAGATGGTTGAATCCCATTCTAGATGGATACAATCGTCGTTCCCAAATTTACTGGTTTTCCAAATAGGTTTAACTTTTGAATCTATATTAAGAATTCTAACTTCCATAAAGTTGTTTCAAATGGAGACAGGGAAACTTGAATTTATCCCATTGGAACATCTAACAAATTTGATATGTACATTATTTTACAACATTCGTAGCGAAAAGGCTACCATCATTGCATTCACTACGTTGATCTCTAAGAAGCTACCGTACTCGTTGTTAAGATATGATGGTAACACCGACAATCTATCGGACTATTTATTGGATATTCAATCTCAATTCGGCAATTTCTTAAAATCAACGTCACCAACATTGAACACGCACTTCACATCAACGATAACTCCAGAATTACAACCAGTTTCATACCTTTGTCAAACTGCTTCAAATCTATATTCCACTCAACTACCTTTACCGGTAATATCAAGACTGATCGATATCTACATATTCGAAGGCGATTCATTCTTATTACGTGTCGAACTAGCCTTGTTGAAAAAAATAGGTTACAGGTTGATGGGTGATCGTCAAGAGGTGCTCGACATTCTAAGTTACGACTGCTTGAAGAAGTTGAATTCAAACTCAAACGCAAATCCACATTCAAGCGCAAACCATAACGACATGAGAAGGATGAGGGGCGTCGATAGCTTCAAATACTTGGACGTTGGAGATGAAGAGGAGTTCATTAAGGATGTTCGTGGCATTTTAAAAAAGGCTAAAAGCTAAACCGACTTCTGGCGTTTTATGTTCTTACTATTACTATTACGATTATTTATTTATTTATAGAACCGGGTTTCAGTATTAAAATTCTGATCGTTTCCTCTTTTTTTTTTCAGTGCCTATAGGTATATGATTAATTACTATTTATGACCACAAACAAAGACATATCAACTTCTGTTGTTTTTTAAATTACACAATCTTTAATTAGTACAATACATACATATATATATATATGATCAAAAAATTGAAACAAAAGAAGAAAAAAATTTAATCATTGCTCCACTCACTGGCAAGACTTGATACCGCTCAACAACTCTTCAGCATCAGCTGCAGTCTTGACTCTACAAAAATACTTCTGTATACCTTTCCCACCTTCCAAAAATTCCACAATTTGAACGTTGTTCTTACCTTGGATCAAGTAATTCACATCTTTCAAAATGGCGACGTTCAACAAAACGTTCAAACCTCCTTCGGATCTAACCAAGATTCTCGAACGTCCAGTACTCTCGTTCCTTAGAACTTTTAATTCACCAACTCCAACGGTCTCAAATGCTTGCCCAACAACTTTCAAAATCTTGGATTTCTTAGCATACACCAAGGTCTCGTCTTCTTCACCCGTGTTGACGTTGACCTTTTCTGTCAGTTTCACAACTGCAAAATCACCTTTCACCTCATTAGATTCAACCTGTTCGTCGTTATTGGCGACAGAATCACCATCTGTGCCTGTTGATGTTTGCGTATTCGATGAAGCAACTATCGGTTTGGAAGCATTAAACGAAAAATTAAACGTGTTAGAACTTGGCGCAGAGTTAGAGTTCGTTGGATTACCGAAACTGAAAGCAGATGCGACAGGTGCAGCGGTGGTTGAAGGAGTACCAAAGGTGAACGATGGTTTATCGTCTGGTTTATCGGTACTACCGGTGTTGAAATTTCCAAACATGGAACCTGAAGTTGGGGTGGAAGAAAATGTGAACGATGGTTTGCTAGAGTCACCAAAACCGAAGGATGGAGTTGTCGATGTTGTAGATGTAGTATTTGAAGCTGGTGGGTTGAAACTAAACGTTGGTTTGGATTCTTCCTTGTTTTCAGTAGTTGCAGTAGACCCAAAATTTAGCGATGAGGCAGGTTTAGGTTCATCCTTTTTTTCAACAGTTGGAGTGGCTCCAAATGTAAATGCAGGTTTAGCGTCTTCCTTCTTTTCAGTTGTTGATGCAGCGCCAAAGGAGAATGCAGGTTTAGGTTCATCCTTTTTTTCAACAGTTGGAGTGGCTCCAAATGTAAATGCAGGTTTAGCGTCTTCCTTCTTTTCAGTTGTTGATGCAGCGCCAAAGGAGAATGCAGGTTTAGGTTCATCCTTTTTTTCAACAGTTGGAGTGGCTCCAAATGTAAATGCAGGTTTAGCGTCTTCCTTCTTTTCAATTGTTGATGCAGCGCCAAAGGAGAATGCAGGTTTAGGATCATCCTTCTTTGCAACAGCTGGAGTGAATCCAAAGGTGGTTGCAGGTTTAACGTCTTCTTTCTTTTCAGTTTGAGTAGCTCCAAATGTAAATGCCGGTCTAACTTTATCCTTCTTTTCTGTAGTGGCTGTAGCAGGAGTTCCGAAAGTAGCTTTCGAACCTGTAGTTGGCAATTTGAAACCTCCAGTGGTAGTCTTCAAAGAGCCAGGATTAAAAGAAGGTCCTTGAATCTTGATTTCATCTTCATCAGAATCGGAATCAGAGTCAGGTGGTGGGGCATAACCAAACTTGAAGCTGTAATTTTTGGATTTTGGTAGTGAGCTCAGTTGGAATTTAGGGCCTGCTAAAGGTTTATTATCATCAGATTCAGATTCACTGTCGGAGGAAGAAGGTTCCTTTGCAGGTTCTTGTGTGGTTGCAGGTGTTGGCTGTGGCTTAGACGGTAGTGATGCAGGTGCAGATATATTCGATGTTGTTGTTGTCGTTGATGATGATATCGGTAATGTTTTAACTTCGATTTTACCTTGCTCTATACTGTCGATGTAACCGATATATTTCGATATTATTGGTTTCAAGTTTGAAATTTGGTTTTTTGCAATGGCATCTTCTATAGCCTTTAAGAAATTCGCATTCAAAGATTTAATTTGAGACGATCTTATAATGCCTGATGATCCATTGGAAGTAGTTGGCTGGGAAGCGGGAGCGGAGGCCTGAGTAGGTGTTGATGTAAATGTGGATGGTTTAATAGGCGCAGACGTTGTAGACACGCTGGAAAACATAGAAAAAGCATTGGTCGGCTTCTTATCAGCACCACTATCAGCAGCAGGCTTACTCAGAAAGCCAAAAGCGTTACCACCAGCAGTGGAAGATGCACTAGCAGCACCAAACGAGAATCCATTTGAAGATGGCGGTTGTGATGCTCCGATTGATTTTGCAGGGATTCTTCTCTTAAGCGTTGCAATCTTTCTTCTAGCAAGAACTTCCTCCGATGCTCTCTTAGGAGCATCGATTTGCTGACTCTCATCATCGGATGATTCGTCTCTATTAGCAAATTCCCTTGTCAATTGAGTCTTTGATCTCTTTCCACTCATTTTATTATTATGCAGAAAAAAAACAAAACTCAAACTTCAGATGTTGCAACTAATGTCAGTTTCGGCGATTCGGGTTTCAGAAGAAGAAGAACAAGAACAACAACAACAAAACTTAAGTAACCTCAAATATATGCGTACAAATTGATGAAAAACAAAACAAAAGACCAGATCTAACTCCTTTCCAAAGACGGACGACGCAGGCTGCCAAAATTGAAAATTGAAAATTGAGCACCAAAAACAAAACAGCGACGATCGGGTCAGTCTGGGGAGTGGGGACTATTTAAGAAGCGTCGAATCGAAAGCAGTGAAACAGTTGTGAGACAGTGAGAGAGACACTTTGCTGCCAGATTGCCATCTTTTTTCACCCGGCTCGTCTGCTGCTCAGTTTGCAAATTGCAAGTGCGACTTTGTTTCACGTACACTGTCATTTCTGTGCCCTACGCTCTGTGTCAGTAAGGCAGAGGTCTCGCACAGCCCGGATAGGCACTGGGGCCGCGAGGGTTCCAGCTACACACACGTGATATCACACGCGGGCAGCGAGGGCTCTAGCAGGTGCAGGTGTACCGGGCTGTGCAAGTTTGGGGGCTGCCCGAAACAGACACAGCGGTCACAGGAGCGGCGGTCGGGGCGCGGGAGGGGAAATGCTGCTGACATAACACGCCCGCCCTGCCACCGCCACCACCACCGCCCACCGGCCGGCCCGCCTGAAAATTTTTGCCAGTGCGGCCAGACTGGCCAGCCAGACCGCCTGTTTGTTCCCCAACCCCTTTCCGCTGCCCGTGCTCACGTTGCACTGGAGTGCACACATTTACATTTACATTTGCATTTATCTTCCTTCTCACCATCATGTAGTTTACAAAAAATCTTTTGAAAGGAATCTCTCTACAGAGTATCGGATACATATTTAATTAAGTAAGTAGACAATACGATACATCACAAACACAGATGCAAACAAACACCCCGGACTCATCAAGTTCCAAAAGATGGTTGTTGGAGAAGAAGTCATCTGGCAATTTTCAAAGCAGGGGATCCATTGGAAAACGGCGACCAACAAAAAAAGCAACATAATTGAAAGCGTTATAATACTTGTACATCAATAAACGATTGAACAGCATCGAAGTTCAAGCAACGTTGACTTCTAAATTAATATGTCAATTAAACATATTTCATTAGAATCGGAAGAATTATCATGGGATTAGATTTCTGAATTTCCACCCAATCCAAGAATGGAATCAAATGAATCAACCAACTACCAGTTTATGATCTGTACTAGTTCAACCGCACGACACGATATTCCCCAAGCTTCAATAGCATTACTTCATGCTGATACTGCTTCCAAGTGGACGCAGATTTACCTACACCTAGAAGTTCCAAAACTTTGTCTAAAAACAAAGATACGTAGAACATCTCAACAACCAAAGAATTAGAACCAGCTTGGAAGACAAAAGGATAATAAAGATTGATTGCCGCCCGTCTTAAATTGACTGACTTTTGCTCTTTACACCTATCACTTGCAAACTGTTTGTTATTGATTTCACTTTTAATTTAAAGTTCTATAATACTAACATCGTCTAATTTTATTTTTTTTAAATATAGAAATGCCTCCAAAGATTCAACAATCCAAGGCCGCCAAGGCCGCCGCAGCTATGGCTGGTGGTAAGAAGTCTAAGAAGAAGTGGTCCAAGGGTAAGGTTAAGGACAAGGCTCAACATCTTGTCGTGCTTGACCAAGAAAAATACGACAGAATCTTGAAGGATGTCCCAACTTACAGATACGTTTCCGTTTCCGTTTTGGTTGATAGATTAAAGATTGGTGGTTCCATCGCCAGAGTTGCCATCAGACAATTGGAAGAAGATGGTATCATCAAGCCAGTTTTAAAGCACTCCAAGCAATACGTTTACACCCGTGCTACTGCTGCTGAATAAATTATATACTGATATTTTAATTTATTGATTTAACAAAGATTATTTTAATTTCAGTCCCATTATGTTAATCTGTTTAAAGTTGTATTTTTACTCGATAGTTTAGAATATATACTTTTCATTAAAAAATGATATATATATTTTTTAATTAAAACACCAACTGCACAAAGAGATCAACAAATGATATTTACAATAAACCTATATCCGTATATACAATATTACGTTCTTCCCTGGTTAACTGCCACTATTCGTGTGTGAAGAAGGGTATCAACCAAGCAACCGAAACCCTTATTTGTAATTGCAATAAGTACTATACCGCTTCATCAGGTCACGTGAATGCTCTTACTTTTCTCTCTCACCCTCTCACATCTTTTTTTTTCCTGGCCTCTCGAAAAATTTTCCAGTATAAAAGCGACATGGTTGTTGTTGAAGTCCAGTCAATCAATGCTCTTCTATTCTATTATATTCTTTTCTACAGTATTTTTCCATGATCGATCATCATGCCAAGGAATGTTTAATGCTTAATGCAACAGGTACTTTTGTTTTTCCGTTTGGATCAATGAGGTGGTTCACGAGTACTAAGTTTACTACTCATACAGCCTAATTGATTCCAACGGTAATTAAACCAATGCTTAGCAAAACATCCTCTACCACACATGGTCGATCGAAAATAAGAGAATAACACCTGGTGTGTCCTTTTTTCTTTTCTTTAACTATTATTTTTGTCACTTGGATATGATGATCGTGTCTTCACAGTAACAATTCCGGTGAATTATCGATAAGAAAAAATGAGCCTTAGAATAATCATGCATCACCATCTGATCCTTGTTCCTTTTTGTTTATTATTACTTTTTTGTTTTCTCTCTCTTCTTTTTTTTTTGGTGTCGTTCAAGTATACGAAATCATGATCCTTGCTTGATGAACTCACACTTTGATTCCTCTTGTGAATTTCCTTTGTTTAATCTTCAAAAGGTTTTGAAGTTACGACAAAAGAATCTATTAACAATCGATTGGATTCACTTTATGAGCCTTTTGTGTTTTCTCTCTACCCCTCTTGCTCTGTTTTGCAAATTAGTTGTCTTGACTAGATTCTTTTTTTTATGATGAATCACTTAAAATTCAGTTCTGCTTCTGAACCAAAATTTCATGAAGATAACGTTTTAATACCAAAAAAGCTAATCTGATATAATTAGAATCTTTGGTCATCACGACAGTATTGCAACTTAGAGAGGAGGAGAGCCAGAAAGAAATTTCAACATACTTTTACCATGCGTATACTATATAGATGTAGCAAAACATGTCGGTTTGGCATTAGAGTCCAATAAAATGTACAAAGTTTTTCCATAAACGAAGAAAATAATAATGATGAAAAATGATACAAAAAAAAAGTTTAGAAGTCATGATGTTTCGTATTTCCAAAATATTGGATCGATTTTGTCTCAATTCATTAAGACAAATATTGTCTTTCAAACTTACTCTGTTTGTAAGTCAAGAATTTTTTAACGGAACCCCAAGCTTCAACAACCTTTGGATTCTTTTGCTTAGACATAACACTGTCCAATTTCACAACTAGTGAGAAGACGAAGTATCTTGTATCCTCACTGTGTAGAAGTCTCAACCAGTAGAACATAGAGTATATAACCAACCCAAACCCAGAGTTGCCTCTGAAAAGTAAAGTATCAACCAACAACAACAAAAACAAGTACACTTCGTCGTAGATGATCACCTTTTCAAACAACTTATCCATCTTTAGCAATGGCTTTAGTTTCAAGAAGCTTGACAGTTGTAATAATGAGATGCACAAAAATGGTAAGAGTTTAAAAGCCGAGTTTCTGTTGAAGAACCAACAAATGGACAACGCTAAATATTGAAAGTTTTCAGTAGATAACAACACGAAATACGAAGGTAACGACTTCTTATTGAACTGTGATAAAATTGCAACCGAATATGAAGTCATCACACCAGCCAACGAAAATCTGTAAGCCACTTTGGCAACCAACGATCTATGTGATCTTAAAGTTGCATAGTAGTAAACGTACACGATACCGAATAACAAAGTCAATGCATGTCCAGCTAGCCATGCATACTTCATCAATGGCTTAGGAGTAGCTGCCTTCCTTCTCAATTTCTTACCAGGTTGTATCTCATTAGATTTTTGTGACACCGATGTAGTAGCTGGTGGTGGTGGTGGTGACGATGATGAAACTGGAGGTTGCGTAGTACCGTTGGCCTTTTGATCTGAGGACACCGCCTCAGCTTTTGGTCTTGGAGATGGGTTAGCAGATGACATTATGCTTTGCGTGATCGATCAATTGAAAATTCAATCAATATTGAAGACTAAAAAAACAGCAATTGGATATATAATCAACAACGTGGTATACAGCAAATTTCAGTTCAAGCTTCTTTTTTCCCTTGTTATGGTTGCCGCAATCAGGAAGGCATGCAATTAAGATACATGTTCTATCTGCCAAGTTCACCTTGTGTGTCAATAATAACGAGCCGGTTATATATTATTAGTTTGCGCACGACTACTCTGCAGGCAAGCCTTATTTTATTTAGGGATAAGGCAGTGCCCTTCTTTACCCTTTTTTTTGATTTGGGCGATCTGTTAGCCGATGGAAAACTTACCAGCCTAGCTAGCTAATACAATGGAAGACATGGTTCTGGCCTCAGCCGTTACTACTTACTATATCAACGGTTACTTAATACATAACAGAAACAAACAAAAGAAAACGAGGTGGATGAGGGAAAAGGGGTGAAAATCGGCAGAATACCAAAATAAGGTTCATCTGCTGTATAAACTGGCAAAAATAAAACATGGAAGCTGCTAAAATAAGTGATATTCTACTCGTTCTAACAAAAAAAAGGTAGGCTCCATTATTATGGATGTTTTACAATGACCTTCAAGTTTGGATCATCTGTCATTTCACGATTTGACATATAGTTCACTTGAATGTTTTGCTACTTTTAGTTTTTGAATCATCAATAAAAAGCAAAAGGGAAAGAAAAAAGAGCACACACTTTATAGCAACTCATTGTAAAAAAACATGACCATTAACAATAACGACGCAAATCACTTATTCCCTGACGACGACCTGACCAATTACTTCAATGACGACTTTTTTAATTTTGACACGTTAGAGAGTAATAACTCTGACGGGAAACTCAATGAAGAATTGAGTAAGAGCATCAATGAAATTTTACAAAATGGAGCCATCAATGGATACAACACGAATAGAAACCTAAACAAAACCCACGAAACAAGTGCAGACGGTTTAAACGGAGATGACAACTTCAATAATTTCTTCGATTTCAACTTGGTTGATACCACTTTTGACAGCTACCAAAAAGAAATGACCCAAGAAGAATGCGATCAACTATTGAATGACATTCAAGAAACGTTTCAAATTCAACCTATCGAACTCGAATTACCACAACCAGTTGAGCCGAAATCAAACATCAAAGATCATGTCAACCCTCTTGATATTGAAGTTATCAAACCACACGGTATCTCTTTCAATCAACAACCACAGCACATATTCAAAACCCCGTTCCCAGTAATCAAGAACCATATCCCTGATTCAAAATCCAATGTGAGAACAGTGGAATATCGGCCTTCCCATTCGCAAAGCTTCAATTTGTCCATTCGTGGTCACCATTGCCATGATCCTAATCACTTTCACAAACACCCCCACAAGCGCCAACAAAAGACATCCCTCGTGAACCATGATAATCCAAAAACTAAGTATATTTTTAAAAATCAGCTTATGGACATGCCCCAATCATACCATGAAACAACACAAAATAAAAATCAAAACCTCTTTGATAGTGGAAATGGATCCACATTAGTGAAGAACTCAAAACCGGCTCTCAAAAGAAATTCTTCAAGTGACAACGCCCAACAACAACATCAGGATGCTGTGAATGGTATGATCATAGAAAACTTACTCAAAGATATAAGGAATTCTGAAGGTTCAGCAAAATCTGAAAATACTCAACCACCACCTCTTGTTGTCAATGAACCATCAAGTTTAAAAGTTCAAGAAACCACCGCGGGTAGCTTGAATACGACAGTAGTCACAGAAAGCGAACAACAAAGTACCGGTTCAACATCGCACTTTGGTCTTCAAATCCCAAACGATCTTCAACAAGAAGACAGCTTAACAGACAAAGATTACCTTGTGCGGGACTGGATTCCAAGGTACGGTAAAGTGATTCAGGACCACCTGTTAAAATACCTAACACCAAACCAAATAAACGGTTCCAATTTGAATATGTACAAGATTTCAAGTGGTTATAGGTACACGATAAACAAAAAAGCCAGTTCGATCAACTTGAGAAACACGTTCGACCCAAATACAAACTTCTACGAGCCTTCCATCATACGATACAAACTCAACATCACCAACCCAGCAAAGGAAGCTGATGGCGAAGGCCTCTGTCCGTACTGTAAACCAACACCAAGCGATGATCCCCTCAACAGCTTGCCGTCGATCGATCATTTGTTCTACCAAAGAAAATCTTCTGAATACCTACATCATCTGACAAAGACCCATGGGGTGTACTCCAACGGTGCTGATATGGGGATACCTATAATTACAACGGTAACACAAACTAAAACTTTGAAGACAAAAGGGTCGGTGCTGCGTAAGATCGACGTTGCTAGATGCTTCAAATGCAGAAAGGATATACCATTGAAGTTGTGGGGGAATGACGACAAGAACAGGTTTTCTTGTTACTATAGGCATATGTTGCAACACAAGATCGGTAAGAAGTGTGGTAGAGAAGGAAGAGAGAAGCTTGCCGAGATGCATGCAAAGTTGTACAACGAAATCCAAGCTGAATGTGCAAAACTTGATAATAAAAAAAGTAGATGACCGAATAAAGGAAAAGGTAAAAAATATGTATATATATTGTACTTTAACTGTTTATTTAAAGGACACTAGTTATTTATAAAACCAGTAAACATATAATAACGTCTCAGTAACAGGACTAACAATTTCATTCAATATAAAGTATTAAAAGATGATAAAACTAGGCAAATAGCAGTCAAAAAAAAAACATATGGGATAGCAGGGAAAAAAAGGAGTAAGACGAAAGGGAACATGAAGTCAGACAAAAACAGAAAGTAATAGAAAAGTGAAAAAAGAGATAAAACAGAACAACAACAAAAAAGCAAAATCATAACGTAAACCTTTATGTGTATGTATCAACTCATCGCTCCCTTTTTCGTGCCTCCTTTTATTTATTTATTTATTTCCCCCCCTCATTTTTTTAATAGATTTCTATTTAAATCTTACTGTCTTTCAACACATCAGGTGTTGTAATTGGCCATTGGTAAACAGCTCTATTTTGATGCTTGTAACCATTCTTTTCCAAGTATTCGTTCAATTCTTCAGGACCTCTAGAACCATAACTGTAAGGCTTTGGAACAGGTGCTTCTGGACCTTCCAAGTAGTTCAATAGAGGAGTGAACAAACCCCAAGAAACTTCCAATTCATCGTCTCTGACGAAATTGGAGTGGTCATCACGCAAACAATCTCTAATCAAACTTTCATAAGCTTCAGGGATGTAAAAGTCGTGGTATCTTGATTTGTAAGTCAAGTCCAATTCGGTCACTGCAACCTTGTTGGTAACACCTGGCACCTTGGTGTTCATCTTCATGTACATTGCTTCGTCTGGTTGAACTCTAATGACCAATTCGTTTCTGTTGATCGAATCGAACATTCCATTGGAAGATGGTTTGAATTGAACTCTAATTTCAACTTTACCCTCGTTCAAGGCTTTACCGGCCCTTAGCATAACAGGAACACCTTCCCATCTCTCGTTCTTAACTTCCAAAGCCATACAAGCAAAAGTGACACATTTGGAACCTGGCTTAACAGTTTCATCATCGAGGTAACCTGGTTTGGTACCATCTAAGGATTTTGTATATTGACCAACCAGAACGTTCTTTGGATCAAAAGGCTTAATTGACTTCAAGACACGAACTTTCTCATCTCTGATGGCTTCAGAATCAAACGATCTTGGTCTCTCCATCATCAACAAAGTTAAAACTTGGAACAAATGGTTCTGCATAACATCTCTGATGATACCGATGGAATCGAAATAACCACCTCTACCTTCGGTTCCAAAAGGTTCTTTGAAAGAGATTTGAATGGAGGTAATGTACTGGTTGTTCCAACAGGCAGTTAGGAATTCGTTAGCAAATCTGAAAGGAATCAAGTTCTTAACCATTTCTTTACCCAAGTAGTGGTCAATTCTAAACAATTCATCTTCGGTGAACAAAGGAGCCAATTGGGCTTGTAGAGCTTGAGCAGATTTTAAATCGTGACCAAAAGGTTTTTCAACGATCAATCTGACGATACCCTTATCACCAGGGTGACAAAATTCTTTCAATTTGGATGCAACTGAAATAAAGGCAGAAGGAGGTAGAGCCAAATAGTAGAGTCTGTGAGATTCTTCAACTTTTTTACTGGCATCGAAGTTTTGGATTTCTTGTTCCAATTTCTTGTAACCATCTGGAGTATCGTAAGGAGCGGATATGTAGGAGCACATTTGTAGGAAAACATCGACCAAAAGTTTGGATTCTGGAGTTGGAGTCTTGAAGAAAGGTCTCAATCTTTCTCTGAGGGCTTCATCGGTTAAGTTCGATCTAGCGTAACCAATGATCTTGGTAGTTGGAGATAGATAACCTTCTCTGAACAAACCGAACAAGGCAGGGAAAGTCTTCTTCTTTGCCAAATCTCCGGAAGCACCGAAGACGACAACCACCGTATTCTCTTTGAATTCAACAGGACTAGACATAATAGCAGTAGTAGTAGTAGTAGTAGAAGTAGTATTTATAGATATGAATAGATATATATATAGAGATAGGGATATATATATATATGTTATCAATCGGTGGACGTAATGTACGAGTAACAATTGACCGATCGATCGAGTAGATGGGAAAAAAGAAGAATCAACAAAAGGTGGCAACCAGCGATGGAAATTGGAGAATGGCCCGAATCAAGGAGCAGGAGAGAGTGAAAATGATTACCAGCTAGATGCAATCAAGGCTCGTTGGTGGTAACTAATTGTATACGTACTGCTGCTCGATTAGGTAATTATTGATTGATTGTTCCGATTCTGCCTGCGAGGCTCGGAGTTGGATTTGTAGTGCTTGTTTAACTAGTGTTAGCCAGTGTACACCTGTCTGGTCCATTCCCACTGCTACTGCTGTTATTACGACAGTTACGATTCCCGTTACCATTACCATTATCATGGCTATAACTATACTATTTCTGCTACCATCGCATTCCCACTGCAACTAACTAGCTTAGCACTGTTGTTCGCTGACTCTAGAAAATTATATGTGCGCCACCCAAATTTATCTAGAACTTTCCACAACTTTCCAGCAAGTTCTAGGCTTTCCAGAATTCTAAAGAATGTTCTAGATACTCACCGAAACTTCTAGTTAGTTCTAGTAAGTTCTGGTGCTATCTGGGTTGAGTACCAATATACTCACAACA
>JAJMBU010000136.1:0-24433 GCA_030565405.1 Ogataea paraovalis
CCAGGAACGGATGCTGTGGACTGGGAAGAAAGCGGCGATGAAGCAGCTGACGACTGAGATGCATTTCCTGACAGCGGCGATGAAACAGGCATTGAAGAAGCTGCAGAAGGGACAGAAGTTGCAGGACCAGAGGACGTGGATGACGACGGAGGGTTCAGTTACTACCTAGATAACCGTCTAAAAACGACCGCAGGGACAGGACCAGAGCTTATAAGGTCGGAGACTGTAACGGTTGAACAGTTTCAGGTTAAGATCAGATCTATCGTCGATGATAAATCGAAGAGCACTTTGCGAATGTACAGCAGAGTCATGAAGAAGTTTCAGAACACATATTCTTCGTCGCCAGAGGATTGTACCGCTGACAATATCTAACCATTCTTTTTTTCATTTCTTAATGACTTTATTTTTACATTTTAAAGTCTCTACCTGCTTCATTTTTTTGTTTTATTTTTTGATATTATTTAATTGCCATTCAATTGAAGTTTAAAGCCACTTGGAAGGGTTTTAAAAATGATATTTTTTTGGGTCAATCGGAAAAGCAAGGCGGGAGTTTGATCCCTGACGAAAGCACTTAGGTTTCGAAGTCACAAGGAGCCTTTATTCAAACTTTTCCTTACATTTGTACCTATGTTCTCTGTGTACTATTTTATTTTTTGAATTCTTTTTAAAAAGTCTTCCAAACACATTTTAAGAATTTTACAGATATATTCTTTTTAGTTATATAATTGCCTTTTGAAATGATTAAGATCTACATAAAGAGAAAGAACGCAAATGCATCGAACTATGCTATGTTTTTTGTTGATTTGGTGTGCCTACTATTGTTATAGAAAAGAGTATATAGTAGTGCGTGCAGGCATACATTACTTTTTGTGAGCGTGGAAGTAAGACAAAGACTTGTGAGTCTCCTTGGACTTGAATACTTTTCCGTCGTCATCGGTGTAAACCAAATTGATTTTAGGGTCATAGCCATCTTTGCTGTTTTTCGACAATCCGGGAGAAGTCGTAGGAGGTTGACCGTTGACCGAGACAATACCTTGTTTGCACAATTTCAACACTGCCGCTAAACCGTTGGAGTTGCCAGATTTAGAGTTAGCAAAGAACGTTGGTCATTTTTTCTTCATTGATGGCTTCGGGCTGGATGTCATCTCTTTGTGACATTTGAGGAAGAATGTCCACAATGGCAGAGCATCTTGTTCATCAACTCTGATGTTATCCAGATATTCAATATCTTCATCGATAACGAGGCGATCGGCCTGATTAGTATGGTCATAATTCTCTCACACCCTTTTGTTCTCCGTAATAGCTCTTACTATTTTCTTAGATGATTGGTACTTTCTTCTGGTGACGGAAAGGAACTCATTTAATTCAGAATTGTAGTCAGCCTGCAAATCTTGATTCATAAGAGTCACCTGTAGTCAACGATCTGAGTCGAAAGGAGGGATTGGGGTATTCATGGTGTGGAAACGACATGTAGGTACTCCCAATAACAAGTTCTGGGGACTTTGCTAACTTTTCCAGGCTTACTAGAGGCTGAAGACGTCAAACATACACTCCTCAAGAATTTCTAAAGAGTGTACAACCTTAAGCTCGGTAACTGGGATGCTTCTTAGGATGACCGTTTCTATATCCCTCCAAATCGCACCTGGCATATACACTTTCCCCACCTATAAGTACAGTTTATATCCTCCCTCCTTGGATATCGGTATATAGCTATATTTTATAGATTCGACCGGCTGGTTACTAAATAGACCCCTCATTTTTTTTGTATTGTTGATCTAATCATATCTATATACTATTGAAAAAAAAAGCATCACCTTCATCTACTTCCACTGGGTAACCGCAAAAATTTTAACTAATGTTGTTTCCACAATTTCTTCCGCTACACAGCTTAATTTATTCTTTCTGTCGAAGACTTTCACTATGCCTAGTGTATTGGTTCTGCTCTTACTTGAAATTCTCAACTTGACATATTGTAATTCAACGATGCAACAGTATAATATAATGATAGGATAATCTGTTATTCTGGTTTATCTTTGTGAGGAATCTGTCACTTATTTGTTGTAAAACTTACGTCTATTTCGGATCCCCTTAAGAGTAGAACAAAAAGAGATCTATCAGACTTGCAACCACAAACGAGGTTCATCGATTCCCAATATGCCTGCTTTCATTAACACTTAAATCCTAATTCTCAGTTTCGTATTTCATCATTATCAATTAAACTTCCTCTGAAACTGATATTATCTCATCGGAAATTAGTGATCTTTACTTTAGGTGATTCAAATCAATTAAAACTTAAAATTAAATAGGATACAATTTAATAAGGCTTAAATTTCCTCTTCTCTTTCATCAACCTCACTCTCTCCTGGTCTTCTTTGAACTTGTTCAACAATTCATTCATCTCCAACTTCTTACGTTCCCTGATCTGGAATCTATAGAAATCTTGCTTTTCCTTTTTCTTCATCTTTTTCAAAGCAGCTTGATCCATTTCCAAATCTGAAGCCTTCTTAATCGTTCCCATAATTCCATTCTTTGTTTTTCTGTGGGATCCAACGACCAAGGTAAACCCATCCTCGTCCACCAACGATTTCATTTGTTCAACGTTTTCCCTTGCAGCCTGTTCTCTTTGTTGGAAGTCATTCAACGACTTGGAGACCTCTTGTTCTAACAATTCAGAGTCCAGTTTATTACTCTTTGTGTATCTAGCATTCCCCACCGGTTCAACTTCAGTTATTCTCCAAGTTGGAAACTTAGTAGTGCTTCCCGACACCAATTTCTTGATTGAGGACAACGCAAGATTCAAGCCAGACTTGTCCAAAAATGTCACCACCCCACATCCAACCGGTATTCTTTGGTTTTCTTTATCCTTTGTATCCACCAACTCCTCATTAGTTAGCCTGCTCAAATCCACATCCACATCATAACTGATTATGTTGTTGATATCATCAAACTGTGTGCTCTCAAAACTTTCAATAATAGCTCCAATAGCAATATCACCAAATAACTTCTTGATAGCAGCAAAGCTGGTATTTATGGGCAAATTAACAATAAATAGAGATCTACTTTGAGATTCTGGTTGATTTTTTATGGTGTGTTTCTTCAAATACAAGTAATGGTATGTTTTATTAATGAAAGCGGACTGCTCCAACTGGATCGGTAAAACCGTATAGCCCTTTATCTGATGTATGCTTGCAAGTGCCATGATGATTACTGACTACTCTAGATACGACTTGGAGCTAAAGAAGTGGGAGGTTCAGATAGCCAACTTGCTTGATAAAGAGATGCATCAATTGATTGAGTGCAAGCTATATAAAATTTTCGAGGCGAGCAAATACTCAAAGGTGCAAAGGTGGTTTCGAGTCTGAAAAATTTGCCGTTTTTCTTGTTTGATTCGGGGCTTTTCCTCTCTTTTATCTTCTAATTCTTATTCAACGGTTCTAACAGGTATAGGAGATAATTGCATAATTAAGACCTACGGGTATATACAAGCTATGACTGCTGTTTCTGATTCTGCTGCTAGTCCCGCTTCAATTTTGAACGCTTCCTCATCTTCTCCTAAGGAGGAATCGAAGAGATTCTGTTGTGCTCCTGATTGTGGAAAGGAAACCGCCTCGAATTTGAAATGCCCTGTTTGCTTAAAGCAAGGATTGAATGAATATTTTTGCAACTCAACGTGCTTCCGTCGTAGTTTTGCAAAACATAAGGCGATCCACCCACAAGAAGGTGCCGAATCCTACAATCCATTTCCTAAATTTGAATTCACCGGTGATCTTAGACCTGAATACCCATTGACACCAAAGAGAGAGATACCTGATAAGATCGTGAAACCAGATTATGCGCAAAATGGTGAACCAATAAGTGAACTTAAGAATGATAGAACAAATAAGATTACGGTGTTGAATGCTGAAGAAATCAAGCTGATGAGAATTGTGTGCCAGCTAGGGAGAGAAGTGTTGGATGCTGCGGCCGCTCACATTAGACCTGGAATCACCACCGACGAAATTGATAAGATTGTTCACGAGGAAACCGTGAAGAGAAAGGCATACCCGTCACCTTTGAATTACTACAATTATCCTAAATCTGTTTGTACTTCTGTCAATGAGGTTATTTGTCACGGTATACCGGATAAGAGACCTTTACAAGATGGTGACATTGTTAACCTAGACGTGTCAATTTACAAGAATGGATTCCATGCTGATTTAAACGAAACTTACTACGTTGGTGACAATGCCAAAACGAATAAAGATTTGGTTAACTTGGTGGAAACTGCTAGAGAATCATTAGACCTTGCAATTGCATCCGTGAAGCCTGGTGTTCCAATCAGACAGTTCGGTAATATTATTGAAGAGCATGCTAAGAAACACAACGTTTCTGTTGTGAGAACGTATTGTGGCCATGGTGTCAACCAACTATTCCACTGTCAACCTGATGTTCCTCATTACGGTAAGAACAAAGCAATTGGTACTTGTAAAGAAGGTATCTGCTTCACCATTGAACCAATGTTGAATATGGGTACTTATAGGGATATAATGTGGCCAGATAACTGGACATCTACTACTGCTGATGGTAAACCAAGTGCTCAATTCGAACATACGTTGTTGGTCACTGCTGACGGTGTCGAAGTGTTGACTTGTAGAACTAAGAGATCTCCAGGAGGACCCGTTAAAAGATTATAAATATAGACAGGTCTTCAGTTACCAATAAGATGACACTAATTGATGCATATTTATATTTAAATCCAACGTATAGAAATAAATAAATCATATATATAGATATAAATAAATAAATTTATAAATTTGTATTGATGAGACGAGATGAAGACCCCCAGATTCGAGTGAAAAAACCGGTAAACACGGCGGGGCGGCGCGTGAAATTGACCAACTTACACCCGTACACCGACTACACCGATTACTGAAGAGGTCCAAGTTCGATCATCGAAACTACATATCAGACAAAAAACCAAAGAGGACAACAAGCAAAGTAGGCCTATACCTCCAACTCCAAGCAACTAATCATACACAATCAATTGGACATGTCATTAGAGACTCTTCCTGTTTCTCTCAGAGAGAGACAAACAGCGAACTTGAAAAGGATGCTGCACTCCAATATCAACACTGACAATAGCTTAGTCTCTTCAGCCAACGAAGAAGAACTAATTTGGAAAGTGTTGATTTTGGATCAAAGATCCACTGCAATTGTGTCATCTGTGTTAAGAGTTAACGATTTACTAGAATATGGAATTACTATGCATTCATTAATTAACCAAAGAAGAGCAGCGTTACCTGAGGTGCCTGCCATTTATTTTGTTGAACCAACAGCTGAAAACATCGCCAAAATTATAGCCGATTTAGAATCTGATCAGTACTCCGATTTTTACATCAATTTCACATCGTCATTGAACAGATCTTTGTTAGAGGAATTTGCTAAGAAGGTTGCAATTGGTGGGAAAGCATACAAAATCAAGCAAGTGTACGATCAATATTTGGATTTCATAGTGACGGAGCCTAACTTGTTTTCGTTAGACATTCCAAAGATATATTCCCAGTTTAACAATCCAAAAACTACAGAGGAGTATATTACTCAAATGGCGGACCAAATTGCCAACGGTTTGTTTGCCACTATCTTGACAATGAATTCTATCCCCATAATCAGATGTAATAGAGGAGGCCCAGCGGAGTTGGTTTCTCAAAGATTGGACCAGAAACTGAGAGATCACGTCATAAACACTAGACAATCTTTATCTGTTTCAAATCAAGGAGGATCGTTGTCTGAGAGACTGGTGTTGATCTTACTCGATAGAAACATTGATTTGGCTTCAATGTTTGCCCATTCCTGGATTTATCAATGTATGGTTAGTGATGTTTTCAACTTAGATAGAAACACGATCAAGATCAAGACACCTGTTCCAGGTTCTGAAGGTAAGTTTGAAACCAAAAGGTTAGATATTGATCCAAAAGATTTCTTCTGGAACAAGAATGCTTCGTTACCCTTCCCTGACGCCGTTGAGAATGTCGAAAAAGAATTAGCAAAATATACCGAAGAAGCACGAGAGCTAACAACCAAGACTGGCTATTCATCCATCAAAGAAATCAATCCGAATGATCTACATGACACTCAACACATTCAAGAAGCAATCAAGGCACTACCTGAACTAACAGCCAGAAAAAACGTTATCGATCTGCACATGACTGTTTTGACCGATTTAATCAAGGAATTAGACTCCAAAAACTTGGATGCATTTTTTGAGATCGAACAGAACGTCAACGATGTGAACACACAAAAACGGTTTTTGGAGTTGTTGAAGACAAATACACAATCGTCAAATATCAATGATAAATTGAGAACTTATATTATCTTAACGCTAGCTTGCGATTTACCAAAACAGTTCAAAACAGAATGCGAGACTGCATTATCAGACATGCAATGCGATTTAACACCATTGAACTATATAAAGAAGGTTAAAGAATTGACTAAGTTGTCTTCACTGAATTTAACCGATGCGTACTTGTCATCAAGTGACAACTCAAACTCTTCAAACAATAAAGGGGCACTGTTTTCAAACTTGTCGTCAAGATTAATGGGTTTGACAGAAGGTTCTTCTAAGATCTCGGAAGGTTTAGGTTCATTAATTTCAGGTATTAAAAACTTATTACCAGAGAAGAAGAATCTACCAATTACAAATATTGTCGAGTCCATCATGAGTCCGATTAATGCAAATCAGGACTCGATCAAAGTTACCGATGATTACCTATATTTTGATCCTAACATAACAAGAGGATCCCATTCAAAGCCTCCTAGAAGATCCAGTTATAATGAAGGTATGGTATTTGTTATAGGTGGTGGTAACTATTTGGAGTATTCAAATTTGCAAGATTGGTGCAATGGAGTTAATGAGAGTTTAGGAGCTTCCGGCGTGGCACAAAAGATCATATGCTATGGATCTACCGAAGTAACCACTGCTGATAAGTTCCTAGAAGAATGTGGTGAGCTTGGTTCTTTATAGAATTTTGAGCTTAATTTACATGTATGCAATATATCGACTCGTGTTTTGTAGTTCCGTTTTAGATGTACTTTTTCAAATTTAAACACAAAAAATTTCTTAACTTCAAACCTAGGATAATAAAAAAAAACACTAATTATACAATCTTATAAAAACAAAGGGGGGCACAAATTGACTATAGATATCCCTTAGTGTCCTCTAAAACTTTAGTACTACGTCTAGCATCTAAGAATAATAATTGACATTCTTCAATATCACTGACAGTGATCTCAGATCTAGCATTGATTTTAGCTAAAACTCCAGCAGGAGACAACAACTGCAAGACATATCTTAACGATGTATTCATTGCAATGGCTGCTAGTTTATCTAATGCATCAGCAGATAAAATCAACCCTTCGGTCTTGGATCTCTTCATAACGATCGTCTTGATCTCTTCATGATCGTAAGGCAATGTCTTCACAATCAACAATCTATCAATCAAGTCAGCAGGTAAACCATGAGGAGATTTGATATCATCGGTACCTCTCACAGTGGTCATGCCTCTATTGGATGCCAAAATGACGATTGGTGCAATGGTCGACTCCAAAGCTCTATTTAAGAAAGTGAAACATTCAATATCTAGCATATTAACTTCATCGATAAACAAGACACCAGGGACTAGTTCAGCGACACCTTGATCAATATATTTACTCACAACCTTGTTGACTTCATTTCTTAATTTTTCAGTGATTTCAGTCTTACGAGGTTTCAACAATTGCCCCATCATGGACAAGATATCTTGTCCACCTTGAGGTCTAGCATTGGCTAAATCCAAATCATGTAACGTGACATCTTGCACAATTTCTTTCTTCTTGTGAACATCACCTTTAGGTAATGGAACATATTCTTCAGCTTCCAAGTCAAACTCGGTAGCGTAGGCATCGGATCTACCAACTCTTTTAACAGATCCCGTGTTTGCTTCAACGTAAATAACGTCTCCAACAGCAACACGTTCCTTTTGGATCGATTCATAAATGGAAGGATCCAGTTTCAATGATTTCGTACCTTTGGAGGTTTTCAATCCAATGATGACATGATTTATAGTCTTGCCGTATCCACCCAATGGGTTTTCAGCTTCTTCAGGCGTGATCTCAATAACTTCTCCCTCATAAACTTCCTTGGTCTCTTTTATTCTCAATCCAATTGCCCTTCTAAAATTTTCCATCAATGCTTCAGTCTTCTTAACTTCTGCAGAATACAACTCTGAACCGACAATAGGACAGAATGGAACCTTTGGTCCCAATTCCTGAGACACCGCCAAAGCTAACGCAGTCTTACCAGTACCTGGACCACCAGCCAACAGAATAGCCTTACCACTCATCTTTTTAGACTTGATTAAGTCAACGACAACACCACAAGCCTCTCTTGCCTCTGTTTGTCCGACAAAACCACCGTCAACTCTTTTAGCAACACCATACTCGTCCAAACCTAGGCCTTTAATATGTGTATGTGCTGCAGTTCTGCTGTCTCTCGTTCCAGAGCTAGCTGGTGTGGTCATTGATGCCTTAACTTCACTTATTTCTACCATATCTTTTTATGTGTAATGTTATAGGGTTAGTCAGCGTAATGGGGACTGTTTATGAAGGATCATCCGTGCAAGATGGATGGGCTTCAAGCACCAATTTATATATAACCCAAATGGCGACGCCTGAAGCTTTTTTTTCCACTCTGATTTTCATCCTCATGCGCCACACACAGCTGCTCCAAATTTGTGGCACATCAGAAGGCTGGTGCAACACTCGTTAAATTGGCTCAAGTGCTAATCTGTTACTGTTGAGATTGATTACGATCAATTTACAGGGGTGTTCTTGAATGGCTGCAAGGTCACCAGGAACCACCAAGTGGAACTAGTTAGAACATTGTGCCTTCTGATCAGATTGCCAGTTTTCGTCTTAGGCACTACGATGCGAGCAATATTAAACGGAATGTATTGGTTAAATGTAAACAAAGTAGAAGTTCAACTCCTTTAGGTCTTTCTTTGACTAATTAAACACCTTTAAAAACGTAAGGTCCAGGCTTTTCTTCAACATCAAATTTCAACTGACTTTCTTTAACAACTGTGCCATCATCGACTTCACACCATGCTTCCACGACGTCACCGGGTGTAAGTGGTCCAACTCCTTTAGGAGTACCAGTTAAGATGACATCACCTGGCTGAATTGTCATCACTGAAGACATAGAGCTCAAGAATTTATGAATTGGGAAGATCATCAAGTTGGTTGGATCGTCTTGTCTGACTTTACCGTTGACGTCCAGTCTCAATCTAACTGAATATGGATCTGGGATCTTCTCCTTTGGAATGAACTCAGATAATGGTAAGAAGGTATCAAAACCTTTACCAATTGTCCAAGGCAAACCCTTAGACTTGGCCACATCCTGGACGTTTCTTGCAGTCATGTCGATAGCTAGAGCATAACCAGAAATGGCATCTAGTGCTTCTTGCGCACCAAAAGTTTCAGGATCTAGGTCCTTCAACTCTTTTCCAATCACACAAGCTAATTCAACTTCATGATGTGCAATGACTCCTTTAGGGATCAAGATTGGCCCTTTACCTGGAAGTAAAACTGAGGAAGATGGCTTTAAAAAGTAGAATGGCTCGATAGGTTTGGCATTGTTGAGCTCTTTTATATGAGATAGGTAGTTACGGCCAATACACAGGAACTTGCCCGCATTTTTGATGTAACTGAATGACATTCTCTCCTTTTTTTATTTTTATTTTAGTAGCGTATGTACAGATACCGGGTGAACAGAGTTCAAGAGGAAGAATCCACAGATACATCGAATAACAGCTTTGGGGCAGAAGATGAAGCCGACCTGAAAAACCCAACAGACCACGCCGCCGTCTTCGCGTCGGCCCCGAGATGAAGAGTTGAAGAGATCGATGGAGATGCTGACAGGTTCAGCTGAACGTTACTGGCTAACATTGAAACAAAAGTGGATCAGAACAATCAAAGAATTGGTAATTAGTGAAAAGATGGGATTAGTTTAAACTAGTAATGAATTTCAAAAATCAAAGGAATAAATGTGGAAATAACTAAAATACAAAAGAAAAACTATAATAAATCTAAATCTATATATAAATGAAAAACTCAATTGATGCCAACCCAAAATGGGCTATTTTTTGTAGGTTTGGAGTCCGTTTCCGTTAATATTATTGCTGCTGTTGATGATGCTGCTGTTGTTGTTGCTGCTGTTGACGGGCAATAATCCCGTTCGTGGTGATGGCAACGGCAGCAGCAGCCGCTGTTCTAGGATTAGCACTCTCTATTAGCTGATCGGACATGCTTGTCATTGAGGCCGAGTGATGTCCTAATACGTTCGAAGTCTGGTGTGGTGTTGTATTTGTGCTATCCGATGGATTGGTAGAGATGGTAGCGGGATTGGAGAACATGTTTGGTTGCGGGAACATTGGCACTTGTTGAAGTGGTAGCTGCTGTTGAAGCGGTAGTTGCTGTTGCTGCTGCTGCTGAATCAAAGGTTGTGGAGCAGCCATTAAAGGTTGTGGTTGTTGTTGCTGAACCTGCATAGGGTGTTGTTGTAGTTGAATTTGGGCAGCATAGTTAGTGCCGTTCAAAATGGTATTCAATGTCTCGACACCACCAATCTGTTCGATTAGTTGAGAACAGTCTTTGTGGGCGTAAAGAATGGTACGTAGAGTTAAAACGTGCTCCCGAAGTGTATTCACCTGTGCAGTCAAGTTGTCGTATTGTGATGAGTAGAACTGTAATTCTTCCTGCATCTTCTGTACCATTTGCTTCTTACGTTGTCTACACTTTGAGGCTGCCACTCTGTTTCTTTCCAAAAAGCTCTTACGCTTATCATTCCCGGTACCAGTATCGCTGCCTTGCTTATTCTCCCCTTCATTATTCTCGTCATCTGATTCATCCGAATTATCTGTCGTCGGCTTTGATTTGCCTTTGAATTCTGTCGTTGGCTTCTCTTTGGTGACCTTCTTGGGTTTACTATCTGTGGACACACCCGATTCAGATTCCTTTTTCGAGGACGACTTACTAGACACTCTAACTTTCTTGCTCACTTTAGCCTTCTTGGTTTGAGGTTCCTGGACTTCATCGGCATTATTTAGAGGAGTTTTATGAACATTTTTGACATTGAAAACAGCAACCCCGTTAGTCTCGTCAACCTGTGGCTCTATAGATTTTCCACCAGAGGTTTGTGGTTGAGCTGCTGGTATCGAACTTGCAGGCCGTTGGTTATTTACAACGTTGGTCGGTGGCTGTAAGCCCAAAAACGATAAACCAGGTGTTAATGGCCCACCGGGCATGTTCAGTAACATTGAGTAACTATTCGTACTAGTTAAGGTAGGCGGAAGTAAACCACCTGGTCCAGGGGTTAAACCTGTTCTTAAAGAACTTTCGTTTGGTGTCAATCCGGACTTCTTTGCATTCATCAGTAACTGGCTGAACATCTGTTGCTGTTGTTGCTGTTGTTGCTGTTGTTGCTGTTGTTGCAACTGCTGGGATTGTGGCTGTTGAGACTGCCCTTGCTGCACTGGAAAGTTAAACATCTGGTTACCGGTTGGTTGATTAGCAGAGAATGAAGGTCCACTACCTTGAAATAAAGTAGACCAAATACCGGGAGTACCTGGGATGGACGGAGCACCCGGTGAAAGCATAGGCAACGGAGGTAACATATTGCTTGTATGCTGTCTTCTAGAACCCCCAGGAGTCAATATTGGTGGTGTTAAGTTTCCTGTAGGTGCCACTTGAGAAGCAGCAACAGCCTGGGCTTGATTCCGATTTTTGTGGGCACCGTTCAATTTATCATCGTTGATGGAGGATGGCTTCGAGGAAGTGGTATGCTGCGCATGTTGAGGTGGTTGTTTAGCACCTTGATTAATAACAGGGGTAGGCTCAGCAAAAGACTGTTCAAAAGGATTTGGTTCTAAATCTAGTGTCTTTCTTCCATGTAGAACAGAGTCTGCAGAATCTGAGTTCTGATACTCATTAGGGGAGGTTACCGAGCTTGCCAAGTTGGAGACATCGACGTTGGTTAATGATGTCATTGATGCTGTTGGATGACGTCGTAGGCGGATCTAATTTTTATGCTTTTGTGTGCGATGTGTTTTTCCCTGTGTTTTTTGCTTTTTTTGCTCAAGACTGGATGGAACGATAAAAGGATAACACGGGCACTCGGATGTGACCACTGTCTGAGGTTGACCGGTGTTCAGTGATCGAAGATGTGTTGTTGTTGTTACTTCTGACTTTTCTTGTTGGTGACGTCGAGCGGATTCTGGCGATGGCAAGTCGGGCAGGTGACGTCAGCGCTTTTCCTGCGATCAATTTGTAATCAGTATTACGTAATTAGTTAATTAATTAATTGTTTTTTTTTTCTCTTGCAGTTGCGACTTGCAACTTGCGCGTCGGCCAGCGTCGGTCGACGTGAATTTCTGAGGACTGTGACGCGTCTGCCGTGAGGGTAGAAAAAGAAGAAGAGCAGGGCTACAAGGAGACAAAGGAACGTGACGTGACGGAGAAGGCGGCGTAGTATAGACGGCTGGTAGTAATGACGGAGGAGGTTGAATTGCAACGTCCTCGGATTAGGCCGTTAGACAAGGCAGTGGTCAACAGGATTGCCGCTGGGGAGATCGTTATTGCCCCATCCAACGCCTTGAAAGAACTACTTGAGAACTCTATCGATGCCGGAGCGACTTCGATTGACATCACCTGCAAAGAAGGGGGTTTGAAATTACTACAGATAACAGACAACGGTAGTGGCATCTTGAAGGATGATTTACCAATTTTATGTGAGAGGTTTACGACATCCAAACTTTCAAAGTTTGAAGACCTCGATTCCATTGAAACCTATGGTTTTAGAGGTGAAGCATTGGCTAGTATCTCCCACATTTCACATTTTTCGGTTGTCACCAAGACAAAGAATGATATGTGCGCTTGGAAGTGTCATTTTTCAGATGGGAAGCTAGTACCTGCTAAACCTTCAGATCAGTCCAGTGATCCTAAACCCATGGCAGGTAAAGATGGAACCTCGATCATTGTCGAGGACCTATTCTACAACTTTCCCTCGAGGTTGAGATCTCTGAGATCACCTAATGATGAATATAGCAAGATTGTCGACGTTATTAATCGGTATGCTGTGCATACGGAGAACGTTGGTTTCACCTGCAAGAAGTCTGGCACCAACTCGAATGACGTTGTAATTCGTAGCAACATGACCCGAAAGGATAGAATACGAGCGATATACGGCAGCTCCATTGCAAACGAGCTGATAGAGCTTGAAATACCATCTAATGTTGACATAGGGCTAATGAAGTGTCAAGGAAGCATAACGAATTCCAATTATACCAACAAGAAACCCACGCAGCCGATTTTCTTCATTAACAACAGGTTGGTTTCGCATGACCCATTGAAAAGGGCAATCAACCAAGTTTACGTGAACTACTTGCCAAAGGGTCACAAGCCATTTATCTATTTATCGCTTCATATCAATCCCAAGATTGTGGATGTGAATGTTCATCCAACGAAAAGAGAGGTTCGGTTTTTGAATGAGGATGAAATCATTGAGCATGTTGTGCAACGAATAGAGCATACGTTATCTCAGCTAGACTCTTCACGTACGTTTATGACACAGCAAGTGTTACCTAATGCGAAGAGATTTCGGCAAGCTGACCTTACTTTGGAATTAGATGCCATCGATGATAATAAGGAGAACAACAAGAGATTGAAGGCTGTGCCTCAATTGCAACAGTACAAAAAGCCATATGAGCATAAATTAGTTAGAACTGATTTCAATCAGTCTACTCTAACGTCCTTTGTTTCAACGGCCTCTTCTTTATCTTCATCTACTACTGGGATGCATAAAAATAACGAAATTGATTTGACGGATGACACTTTAAACGAAACTATAGGAAATGATTCATTTTTAACCAAACATATCGATAGCCCGATTCTTAGTACTGAAACTTCAAAACCCAACGAGAGAGTCCAAGTGAAGTTGAAAAGTGTTTTAGATTTACGAAAAGAAGTTGAAACAAGAACGAACAAGAATCTAACTAAGGTGTTTTCGAAGCATACGTACATTGGAATAGTTGACTATCCAAGGAGATTGCTTTGTATCCAATACGATGTCAAGTTGTTTTTGGTAGACTATGCGTCAGTTTGTAATGAGTTCTTTTATCAGATAGGTTTGTCTGATTTCAGCAACTTTGGAAAGATCAAATTCTCGAACCCTGTTTCAATCAAATCTCTCTTGGAACAAAATATTTACAACGATAGCTCGACCTTGAAATCAAGTTTCAAATCACAAAATCCACCAGCGTTGGAAGAAATTTTGGAGAACTTTGTTGATATGGCTGAGATGTACGAAGAGTATTTTTCAATATCAATCGACGTCAGTGATCCTTTAGATCCAAAATTGCTTTCGCTACCGATGCTTATTAGGGGATATACGCCTAGTATGAATAAGTTGTCTATTCTATTGTTTAAATTGGTGGTTAGAGTCAATTGGGAAGAGGAAAGGTTATGTCTAGGAGGAATACTTCGGCAGTTGGCTTTATTCTATACTCCTCCAACCGTTCCAAGTTCAGACGATCCGGAGTCTACTGTTGAAGATCAGAACGAAAGAGAGAAGTTAGCCTATTTATTAGAGAACTTGATTTTTCCTACGATCAAAAAGAAGTTCTTGGCAACAGAAAACCTGGTCCGAGACGTTGTTGAAATTGCCAATTTGCCAGGCCTCTACAAAGTCTTTGAAAGGTGCTAGAAAAACTAAAGTACCAGAATATATATCTTAAAAAAGAAATAATATATATATATATTTTTCCGGTTATCTACATGGTTATCTATCTATGTGTATGTATATGTATGTACCGGTATACGTGGAAATCACTCCAAAGCTAACTCTCCAGTTGACAGTGCCCTCAAAGAAACCTGATACAGTAACAACATAACACTACTTTGCACACTTGTCCAAACCAACCTTGGGCCCACTCCACCGAACAATCCCACCAGCCCTTGACTCTTGTGAACGCTGAGTAGACTCTTCAATATCGAATTTGAGCTCAATATCGTACCACCTGCAGTGTTTACACTCTGCGTCTGCATTCTGGTTTTGATCACGTCCAAGGGGGTAGTGATCACACCGGCTAATCCACCGGCAGCAGCACCCGTTGCCAGCTCGAAACCCAAACTCAACCCTTCCTCCTCCTGTTTCTTACCCGTAATTGAAAAGCTCCACTCTCTGAACTTCTCATAGAATGCAAATTGTAATGCACTGAACGGTAAATCACGAACTAAAGTCGCTTTGTAACCGTAGAACAATGTTCTCCAGCCTTCATTTTTCACGATTATATTAATGGCATTGAAAGTCCCCGTGTAGTTGTAACCCGAGTTGAAATATTTGTTGTTATATCGTCCTTGCAATTGCAATCTAGTCTTTAACACTTCACTTGGAACGTAGAAGATACTAGAAGCAAAATCTCCCAGAAAACCAGCACCTAAATATGCAACGGTATCGTTGATACCCCATCTATCGATAGCGACTCTTTTCACACTTTCATAGGTTATGAAGAATACAGCAGCACTAGGGAACGATCCCAACATGGCAGCTCCATAACCTCCGTATAGGCCTCGTGCCAGGCCTTCTTCTCTGAGTATCGTCAGGTATGCAGGTATGGTGTTCTTGTATTTGACGATGTGTGATGCTGCCTGCTGTCTAGTTTTCACCGTGTCTAAGGAATGCATCAACGAGTCACCGATCATACCACCAAACCCACCAGCCAAGAAGCAGTGAAGTATCTTTGGGTGGTATACTGAATCGTCGTCATCTTGGCTTCTTCTATTGTTGTTATTGTTGTTGTTGTTGCTGTTGTTGCTGCTGTTATCCCCCGGGTCACTTGATATTGAAGGTTGATGCGTTGATTGATGACCAATGTTTGGGATTGCGATATTGGATGTAGATAAAGACGTAGTCATTCCGCTTTTTAAATGCTCTATGTGTAACGGAAATGAACGCTGCTTAAAAGAAAAAATGCTTGTCTATGTAACTTTTTTGATATAAATGAAAAAAACCTTTGATTCCTGAAAATTGAACTATACATAAATTGCTATATTATCATGCCTAGAAGAATGCTGGTTGTGGTGTATATTTTTTTATCTTGATTTTGTGAAAAGATGGTTTCCTCAAGCTTTCGGTTTTGAGGAAATCAAAGTTTTCAATTGAAGCAGAAATTTGTAGCAGTCCTTTTGTCTTGGATCTTGATGAATGAATGGAATTTTGTATGATTGTATAAATATGTGTCGATGCCTATTATCTGTCCTGTAACGTTCAACCTTCTGTGTCCTAATGAGGTGGTTAGTCACGACAACTTCAATACCGTCCCTTATTTGACAAAAGCTGTGTTTCTCTCAGACGTCGATGATTGGCTGGGGCGTGCGCTGACAGATCCTGCCACCCGCATTTATTTAGCATGCACAAATTTCTAGCCTTCCTTCCACCTATTTTTGCTCTTCGTCGATCGTCGCGTCGGATTTCCACCACAGAAGGGACCCGGACCATGCATGTTTTTTCAAGATCTGGAAAATCGGTACAGTTTACAACAACTGTTGCTGCTTGGTCTCTTGAAAGTAGCAAGGATGTTTTTGAGACGAGGTGTAGCAGCGGTATTTCAGAGGCGATGTTATAAAGTACTCGCCATAGAGACATCCTGTGACGATGCCTGTGTGACACTGCTCGATAGACATAGCATGACCGAACCACCGAGCATCGTTGATGAGAGGAAGCTCACTTTAGACTCCATAAAAGCAGGTGGTGTTGTACCAAAAGATGCGGCCAGTCATAACAGAAAGTCGATATCTTTGCTTGTAAAAGACGCTCTTGAAAATCATGGTTGGAGTGGGGACAACCGACCTGATTTGATCTGTTGCACTAGAGGTCCAGGGATGGTTGGATCGTTGGTTGGTGGGTACCAGCTATCCATAGGGCTATCTATTGCTTGGAACGTTCCTTTAGTTGGTGTGAATCATATGCTAGGTCATTTGCTAGTACCTAGGCTGAGTACGAATGGGGAAGAGCCCCAGTTCCCGTTTTTGAGCCTGTTGGTGAGCGGAGGGCATACGATGTGCGTTTTAAGCACTGGGTTGATGGAGCACGAGATTTTGGTGAATACGACTGATATCGCCGCTGGAGATGCTTTGGATAAGTGTGGTAGAGAACTTGGCATCACCGGTAATATGATTGGTAAAGAAATGGATAGATTTTTGAACGAGAATAGAGATCAGTGGGATAAAGAGGTTGAGTTCGATATTAAAGAACCTTTACAGAATGCAAGAGATCGGAAAAACGTTCTAGCGTACTCTTTTGCCTCTTTCATTTCACAGTTGAGAACATCGTTAAATAAGTACCACCAAGGTGAGGTCAAAGATCGTGAAACCAAGGCAAGAATAGCGTACAAAGTGCAGCAAACGATTTTCCAACACATGATCACGAAGATCAAGTTAGCTATTAAGTTGAAAGGTTTGAATGTCAACAATTTTGTGTGTTCTGGAGGTGTTGGTTCCAACTTACATTTACGGCAAATGTTACAGGAACAATTGACACCATTGGGAGTGGAGAATTTCTATTTTCCAGAGCCTCGGTTGTGCACCGACAACGCTGTAATGATTGGATGGGCGGGTATCGAGTTGTTTGAGCAAGGATATACTACAGATGTTGGTACATCAGTTGTGCGTAAATGGCCATTAGATGAAATGTTAGCATTAGAAGGTTGGGTGAAGAAATAAATAGGTATATAGTTCAAAGAGTACATAGCATGTAAATAGGTATAGCTTTACAGAAACGGTTCTGTGATTCCATAGGTCTTGATTAGGTTTCCCCAAGTAAAATGATCCAATTTGAAAATGATGTGCGATTTGCTGTTATCTCGATTGACGGCTCTTTTGAACTGACCGTACGTCTCGGGTCTTGCCTCTTGAACGAAAGGTAGTCCATTGTCAAATTTATCAAGTATGATTTTCCCATGGTTGATTAGGAAACTAGTGTAGAACAAGTTCTCGATCGATTTGCCAAACGAAGTTGGGTCCAAGAAGAATTCGAATAGTGAGATTTTTTCCATGTTTAGTTCCTTTAGCTTACGGAAACATCTCTCGGAGTTTGCCGTCGTGTCGTCCTCTTTATCCATGTCCATCAACTCACTGGCAGACTTGATGTTTGCAGTTTTCATCCTTTTGTTGCTCTTCGAATCATCCACCAATCTTGTTCCAAGGTTTCTAGATCTTTTCTTGATCTCCAATGGACCGAGTAAGAAATCTATCGTTGGAGCACGATTAGAATTGTTTAAAAAGGAGGCACCAGCTTCAGCCCAATTGAATTCGTTTATGTTTCTTTCAAAAACATCGTCATGTTCAACAGCACCTTCAAATCCGTCATCTTCTTCATCTTCATCTTGTTCATTTCTAGAATATTTAAAGTAGTTGGTGAAGTTTTTCACAAATTGATCAAAATCCAAATGTCTATCCGATCTCCCTAATTTCAAATTTCTCGTTGCAATCTTTGCTTGGTTACCTATCTCCTTCAAAGTTGCCGAATCCTTTGCAACAATGTTCGATTGAATCGAAGTCTTAGTTTTGGTGAATAGGTCATCTGCACGCGCTAGCGTTTTTGAAACCAGGTTTATACCGTCTACCCCATTGACACGGGATCTTTGTTCTAGTAAATCAGTGTTAAGTTTCCTGTACTCTGCAGTTAGTTCGAATTGTTCCTTTTCGGACATATCTTTTCTGTAGTCTTCTAAGTTTGATTCTGAATCTGAGTCCGACGAATCTGAGTCCGAGTCTGAGTCTGAACCTGAGTCTGAGCCTGAACCTGAGTCCGATCCTGAGTCTGAGCCTGAGTCTGAGCCTGAGTCTGAGCCTGAACCCGAATTTGAGTTAGAGTCAGATTCTAATTCTGGACCTGAATTGGACTCAGTCACTGGTTCTACAGTTGATCCATTTTGCAAAGAGGATTCAGAAGACTCATGTGAGCTTCGGAGGTCCTGGCTTTCGGCTCGTTCTCTTTTCAAAGCTGGCATTGAAATGTTTCAAAATTATGGATCTATTTTTTTTGTTAAAGGTGTGTGTGTGTGCGTCCTTTATAACTCTATTGTGATTTTAGGTTCCCATAAATTTGGTAAAGCGTTAAGTAACGGGCAAAAAAAAAACTCAAGAATTGTTGATCTGGTTGGGTTTCCTATCGTGGAGTACAATTGTAAGCTACGTTTAGGAGGTATATGAATCGAATCAATATAATAATAACTCGATCGTTACAATTTTGGTGTTTTGAGAACGCGTCGGCGGCGTCAAAAATTAAAAACTCTATATATGCGTCGATCGACCTCATTTGCTAACAACCACGTCTGGATTTAGTGGAAAAAGAAGGATATCTAATGAATTTAGTAAATATAACGATAAGAGAAACAGGTGAAAAAAATAAGAAAATAATAAATGGGATGAAATATAACACAAGAACTAAAAAGAAAATCCTTTAAAAAAATTTCAACTAATTAAAACCCTAGGTCATGATCATCATGGATGTAGAAACCATCGTCGATGCCAAACTCATCATTATTGGAAACGCCTTCAAGTACAACATCGTGTACGGTACTGCCACCACCAACAGTCCCGCCTAACTTCAAATCGTCTATCATACTACTACCTCCACCATTACCATTACCAGAACTTCTTTTGAGGATCTCATCAGTCTCCATATCGTCGGTGTGTGTGATTTGATTAGTTAACTCCAATGAGCCATGCAAAATATCTTTGTTCAAAGGTGATACACCTGCTGCTGAGTAGTCAAACAAAATAGGAGACTCTTCAGCAGCAGCTGCTGCTGCGCCAGTAACGTTGTCCACAAGAATGACATCCTTCATGTAACTATTTCCTATGTGAGCAGCAGCTGCCACGCCTCCTCCTGCTCCTCCTGGTGTGTGTAACTCGTAGTAGTCCAGCCCAATGACATCATTTTCAATGCTAGGAAATCCAGTTCCCTGTCCCACTACTGCACCACCAATGTTCAAACTGTCGACTGGTTTGCTGGTGCCATTGACTGCCAACAGTTGGTGTTGACTCTTCAATTCGTTGATGCTACTATTCAGCCACTTCAAGCCATCTTCGCTACCACTTAACACATGTCCTACTTCATTACCCCCTTCCCCGACGTAAGCTTGCAGTACCTGCTGTCCTTCACTGAAATCTTCGCATATACTCCACTGGTTTGAATTAGTTTGTCCCGAGACAGGATCTTTTAAAAAATTAACGGCAAATTTTGGAGAGCTCGATAACTGAATTTGCAATTTGAGGTTAGGTGGTTCCAACGCAGAATCGTCATCGGAGGATGAGATGGATACTGTTGATGTATGTGTTGATTTTTGAGTTTGGTAGTTGATCAGTGAACTGTTTAGAATACTCAGGATGGGGTAAAAGATTCTGAATAGGATCTTTTCATTTTGAAAGACACCGGAAAAGAAGTAGTTCAGCTCGTAATCCTTTTTCGATAAGATAATCAACAAATCTGTGGAACGCATCAAATTGTTGATTAATTTCGGGGAAAGGTTGACTAAGTTTGGTAGGATGTTGGGTTGGATGTACCCAGATTTAATTCTTTGCCAGTTGCCAATAGAGATAGAGGTACAGTCGATTAAACTATATTTTTCGTTGATTTCAATGGTGGAGCTGTTATTTGAGGAAGCATTGATATTCTGCAAGTTGTTCAAATTAATCAGTTTTTCGATCTTTCTAGTCTTAGCTCTTCTATTCTGGAACCAAATTCGAACGGACCGTTCGCTCATTCCTGTCTTTACGCTTATGGATTTCCGAATCGTGGTATTTGGGTTTTGGTTCTTGTTGAACTCGTTTATTAGCAGTTGTAAGATCTCACCCGACGCTCTAGATCGACGAGGTTGGATCGTTTCATCATTGGGTTGTTCATTTTCGTTTTCGTTGTCGTTGTCGTTGTCGTTCTCGTTGTCATTGTCGTTTTCATTGTCGTTCTCGTTGTCATTCTCGTGGTCATTTTCGACATCAACTTCTGTAGACGAGAGCTGCGTGTACAACGGTTCCATAACTTCAAAATCACGGGGCGGCATTGAGTTTAACTGTGTGCCGTTTGGCATACTGTTGCATCTTTTGAAGGGGGCCCTCTTTCTTCTGAATGGGCCCAGTCTGTTTTGTCTGTCTGTCTGCCAGCCTTTCTTTTTGCACACATGGCCGGTCTGCCATTTCTGGTGCGCGTGCAGATTCGGCCGATGAGGATTGGGAGATTTGTTCCCGGGTTGAATCTAAGACTGCGATGGGATGCTTCTGTGGATACAATTAATATGATATACTGGATTGTACTACATATATATGTGTTGGATAGACCCATTGGATAAGAGTTTAATAGAGTCGAAGTTACCACTACACTCGTTACAACAAGCGATAAAAAGTCAAATTAGATAAATAAAGAAGAAAGTAACAAAAATATTCCATTCATTCAGATTAAACAATCAACCAGAAAAACAAAACTATTTTATAATTTACTGGAATCAAAAGTGTAGACGTAGTATTGAACTTTCAAAGCGCCGTTTTCTCTAATGAATCTACCTTTGCCGATGTAGTTAATATCTTCTAGCCATTTAAATTCTGGAACGGAATCATCGAAATTGAAGATAGGGTGGCAGGTGACGTAACCTTGGTCGTATTCCATGGTGCTTATTTTGTTGCCGACAACATCATTCACAGTTCCGTCGAAATTGACAACACCGGAGTAATGGACGAAAGCTTTGGATGCACCGTTAACTAGCAAGTACAAGTTGCAACTCAAGTGGCCAACGGTAGGGTTGGCAGTATCGAACGAGATGTCATCTGATCCGAAATCAACCTTCAAGTCAAATGGTTTGGAGCTATCCAAAGATTTGATGTAACCGGATGTGACTTTGACGTTTGTCAACGATTTGGTCTTTGTAGAGAAGATCTGTTGAGGTTCTTCGGCATCTAGATGGAAGAACAATAGAGGCTTTAGAGATGGGTGTGACATGATCAAAAGACAGTAAACGAGAAGGAAATCAATTAATTGATTGGATGGAGAGGGTTTCAATGAATTGAAGAAGAAAGGGGGGAAAAATTCAAGAGGAGAAAGTGGAAAGCAGCAGCAAACATACCACTATTTATAAAAGATGTATACGTACAAATTACAACCAGAAAACACGGGGTAGACCCGAGCGAGTCTCGCGTGAGATTTGGAAATTCCCCGGTGGCTGTTTTTCCTACTGCTTGATTTGCTTGATTCGTTTAATTTCGGCACCTTTTAGTTAACTTTTTAATATGCACAGGAACGGCAATCAATCAATTGTAAAGCTGGTCAGGTTACATCGGGTGCCACAGCGTGATACGGATGGAGAATAGAAGGAGGGTGAATGGATCAAATGAAGAGAAGTGAAGTGGGAATCCATTGCCGAATATAGCCTACGCAGAAGAAAGTGGGGACACTATACATGCACACTAAATGAGACCAACAGAAATGGTTGCCAAACGAGAAGGAGCAAACAAAATATAAAAAGTATATATATAATATATATATTATATATATAAATCCAAATGAATGAATGCAGGGTGAACAAATAAATAAATAAATCAGGCAAGCAAGCAAATATCCAGAATATAATTAATTATAGCTTGAACTCGGCTTCTCCGCTCGGCGGCGACGCGACTTTGTGGTTTTTACTGCCGCGACGCCGCCTGAGTATGAGGTGATCGACGCGTTGGTTTTCTTTCCCGGGCGGAGAATCGAGATTTGTCGATCGATGTATTTCTACAGGTGTTTTCTCGTATATGTATATATAGATATATGCATGACTATCGATCTATATATATTCTTTCTTTTAAAAATAAATATAAATAAATAAGGTACTGGTTTTATAATTTAGGTGGACCGTTCCTTCTAATTCGATCCCAGGCCGAACCCGTCACCTCATCTTTCCCCTCGTCACTCTTCTCTTCGAACGGATCGTCATAACTCGAATTGTTCTTGCTCTCATCACTGCGTTCGAAATCATCTTGTAACGGATGTTTCGTATAGCGCACTTTGTCCCATGCTGACGCGTACTCTTCTTTACCCTTGGCGTAATCTCCTGACACTCTCCCACTCGGTGTTTCAACAGGGATCACAACATCGTCATAACCTTCAACATCAACTTCACTTAAATCACCCAAATCTTTGAATGCAACACAGGCTCTCATCAATTCATCTAAATCTTTACATTCGTTAGGATCCTTCAACCTCGAATCAGAGTTCTTCAAACTCATCTCAAAGTACCGTGACCAAAATAAATCGTACATGAATACATCTGGAATGGCATTTTTGATCTTGTATATCTTACTCCCAGTCCCGTTGACTACATCAAATTCACTTTCTAATCGACTAATGAAAAATGGAGTCATGATCGAAGAACCTGCTGATAACGTTAAAACCCCGGATGCCAAGGGAACAAACGGATTGATTATCTTCTTCCCCTTCACGTAGTATATAACGGGAGCAATTAATCCAACTACAAACGATAAACTAGTGACGTTGGTAAAAATGTTCAATTTCTTCGAATAGTACCCAAATAGTTGCCTTCTCTCATCGTCACTCAAGTTGGATTCCAGCTTGTAAAACTTGCTCGAGTTGTTTTTAATTTGTAAAAAAAGTGGATCTCTTGGATCTTTGGGATTCACCGGAGTCCCTTCATTCAATTGAGCTGCCATTTTCGTCTAGATTTCACTTTTGATCGCTAAATTGTACTGTTGATCAGAAAAAGAGTAGTAAAGATATACCCTTCTCAAAAAACCTCTCTTGAACTCTTCTGCTGTCCCCGCGATTATTTGACATCAGGCTCGGGATTTGGAAACTATGAAGAGGGTCGATCGACTTTTCCAAACTGATCTTTGTTATAGATGACAGATACCCTTCGATTTAACTGTATGTTTAATTGTATGAATATTTTAATGGAAGCAATTTTAACCCTAGCTGTGTGCCAAGGTTGAATATAGTTAATACGTCTTTAAAGAACAACAAAAAAAAGGTTGAGTATAGTTAATACGTCTTTAAAGAACAACAAAAAATAAATTATAGCACCGGCTGGTTTCGATCCAGCGACATCAGGGTTATGAGCCCTGCGCGCTTCCACTGCGCCACGGTGCTTTCAACTGTTCAATTTTGTTGCAGATCTATGATCCTAAAAGTATTGTGTCATGAATGACGTAAGCGATGATATAATCGCCTGAGAAAAATTTACCTTCCCTTTGTTTTTGGTTTTTGGTTTTTGGTTTTAAAAAAAAAAAAAAAAAAATTCCTTATGCCCTTTTTAGCCACATCTAGCCCTCCTGGTGATGACGAGGTCTAGGTCGTGGCCTTCCCTCCCCCTTC
>JAJMBU010000137.1:0-23232 GCA_030565405.1 Ogataea paraovalis
AACAACAACAACAACAACAACAACAACAACAACAACAACAACAACAACAACAACAGCGGCAGCAACAAGTTCAACCATCTCAATTATCACAACATCAACATCCTCCAATGGTGAGAGAAGTGTGGAAAGATAACTTGGAAAGTGAAATGATGGTGATTAGAGAGCTTGCAGAAAGATACAACTACATCTCAGTGTCTACAGAATTTGGTGGCATAGTTGCCAGACCAATTGGATCGTTCAGATCAACAAAGGATTATCATTACCAAACCGTAAGATCCAATGCAGATTTGCTAAACTTGATTCAAATAGGTATTACATTGAGCGATAAAGAAGGTAAAAGACCTGAAGGTGTTCCATCTACGTGGCAGTTTAACTTCAAATTTGATTTAGATAACGAAATGTTTAGTAGAGAATCCATTGAATCTCTCATCACTACGGGTTTGAACTTTAGTAGAATGAAAGAGATGGGTATCGATTCCTTTGAGTTCGTTCAAGTATTAATTGACAGTGGGTTATGTTTGTTGAAAGATACAACATGGATCAGTTATCATGCAGGATATGACTTTGGGTTTTTGATTTCATTGCTGTTGAATAGAAATATGCCTGTGAATGAAGATGAATTTGATCTTTGGTTAAAGACGTATTTCCCTAACTACTGTGATATAAAGTTCATCTCTGTTTCCAAAATATTTAATAACTCGACATTTAAGTCTAGATCGTCGTTAGAAAGTTTGGCTGAAGAATTAGGTGTCATACGGAATGTGAACCTGAATTTCCTACAGGTTGGTGGTCAATCGATGCTAACGCATCTCTGTTTCTGGGAATTGAAAAGATTAATTAATGAGGTTGATTTTGAAGCCTCCAAGAACCAAATTTGGGGTTTAAACGACGAGAATACTCCTTCACAATTATCCACAAGCACATCATCTGTTTCTGCTGCTGCGTCCGCAGTTGCGGCCGCCTTACAGCAATCACAGCAGCAGATACCAACACAGTTTCAACCTCAGCAGTCCTCCATCTCAGGCACACAACAGCAGCAACAACCCTCAGCACAAAATTCCCAGCAACAAAATTCAACTCAGAACCCTTCACAACAATTTTTCGGCATGAACACGCCACCTCCTGGTATCACTGCTGATCAGCAGAAGAATGTGATGTCTCCAAGAATGGTTTACTACGGTAGACAAATCTGATTTATTTTTGGTAGTTTTACCTGATTATAGTTTTTTCTTTCTTTTGTTTTATGTTTTTTTACTTTCATTCTTTTCTTTATGTTCTTGTTTGTTCTTCATATATCTATATAGTTATGATCAAGTGTTTTCTCTTTTTTTCAATTTTCGTTTCTGAATGCTCTTTTGTTTAATCATTTTCTCTTTTTGCATTTTCTTGTGCTCTATGTGTCTCTGTTCACGTATGTTTCTTGTTTTCTTGTTTTATAAACCTTGTCTTCACTTTGCCCGCTCGATAATAGTAGATGGATCTCTTAGCAAAGGCCTGGGTTTAGCATCGTGATTACTTAAGCCGATAGGTAAGCGGAACTCCCAGAAGAAAAATTGCAAGCGAGGGCGGCTGCCCGACGGCGGCGGTTTTGTTGGCTGGCGGTGGGCTGTGAGTGGGTGAGTGGGAGAGTGGGTGGTTTGTGCTGTGCTGTGATGTGTTGATAGAGTGACCAGCAAGTTGTTGTGTTTGTTGTCGGGTCGTTGCTGACGAGCTGACGAGCAGCTGGTTACGTTGCCTTTGAGTACAGAGAGAGCTACAGGTCCGTGTGTTCTTTTTTGCTGTCTTGATATACTCACTTCGCTTCGCTTCGATCGATCGATCTCCTCAGATTTCACACCTTGGAAGTCGGTTGTATTTTATTTTTTTGTCTTGCTCTGACTCTTCCAGCTTTCTTCCCTCCCCCTATATTCTCCTTCCGCTTGAGTAACTTCATCGGTTCACATTCACGTCCACGCTGTTCCTATCAGTACCAATACTTTTGGCAAGCACATAGGGTAATCCGTTCAATAGTGACTACAGTCCCTTCCATTGTTGAAACCCCTAATCACCACACACATCAATAGAAAACATTTTTCGTTCGGTTAAACAACCTGATCTGATTCTATAAACTTGCATTACAATCGATACCTGTTCACATTCACATCGTTAATTTGTATTTAATTTTTTTTTTTTGCTTCATTTAGTTTGCCCTAGTTTTTTTCATCCTTTGAATTCTCATTAATCCCTTCAAATTCCACTTAATTTATCTAATACCTCATCATGACAAAAAACGAGAGCCCAGATGCATCCCGTATAGCAATCACCTTTGTGGACTACTACTACAACTTGGTCAATGGCGGTCATGAAAAATTATATCCGGTGTATACTCAGGATGCTGTCTTGATGCACGGTAACCATCTTAATCCGTTTGCTGCTAGTCCCACAACTTTCCGCGGCAAGAATGACATCAGAGAATACTGGAGAGAATCCAACATTGCTGGTTCTAAGATTATGATTCAAAGTATCCAGACTACCGAATCGACGAATAATTCGATCTTTATTGTCTGCGTTGGTGAGATGGCATTCAAAGAAGAAGAGGATACCCCTATGCAACAATCATACAAGTTTACGCAGACTTTCTTGCTCGTTCCTTCAAATAAAAAATCTGTTTACGACGTGCAGACTGACATCCTAACTTTTATACCTGATGTTGACAACGAATTAGAAGATATTCCATCCACTCAAATTGAAGAACCTCATGAAATTCCGGTTCCTGAAGAGTTTCATGAAGAAGACCCTGAGGCTGATTTAGTTGATCTAGTTGCAACATCCACTTCAAAAGAAGTTGAACCAGTTGCCCCTGCACTTGATGCTTCTGCTTCTACAAATGGTACTATTCCCTCACCTAAGGATAAGGATGTTGCTCCTGTTTTCTCCCCGCGTACTACGTCTAAAGAGTCTACTCCTGAAACAGGTGTAGAGGATGATGTTTCAACGGAAATGAAATCAGAAACAGCAGCTAATTCTGTTGTTTCTTCAGCCACCCTTACATCCTCCACTTCTACAACTTCAACCACACCTGTAAGTACTATAACGCCTACAACGGAGTCGGCCACGCCTACTTCTGCAGCTACTTCGGGACCTACAACTGCACCAGCTCCTGTTAAGCCTGCTATCACAACTTGGGCAGGTGAGATTGCGGCAACGGGACCAAAATCAACGAGTGTTACAAAGACAGTTTCTGTTGCTGTTACATCACCTTCTGTGGTTTCAATCAATGATCCTAAGAAACCAGCTGCCCCAAAGAAGGAGGTCAAGAAGAAAGAAGTCAAGAAGGAAGAGGATGATGACACTTTGCTATCTGATAGTAAACACAAACTACATTTTGTGACAAGGAAAGGCCTAGCTGTCTACCCGATTTACATCAGAGGAATAGAAGGTGATATAACTGCTGAAGAACTAGAGAAACATCTAGAGGTCAACTTTGGTAAAGTAGACTCGTGCAAGATCGAAAGGGCCATCGCACTGGTGGACTTTGCCGATGCCGAGGCTCAAAAGAAGTCGATCAAAACAGGTGTGACCAAGATTAAAGGCATCGAAATAAAGTTGGAGCCAAGGTCTAAAAAGGATAATGCATTCAATAATGGGTCAAGCTCGACTCCACCTTCTGTCTCCAACGGTGCCAATAATGGATCGTTTACCATTGCTACAAAAGCCAAGAAAAATAGAAAAAATGGAAAGCATCATGGAGGTGGAACTGCTATCATTAACGATGCTGATGGTTTCAAAAAAGTTGTTAAAAGTTAACTTTGTCTTTTAGTTATTCTCAAAAAAAATCAAATTTAAAAAAAAATCAAAAATCTGAAAATGATACCAAGAAAGTCATTTAAAAAATAGAAAAAAAATAAAAAAGATCATAAGACAAAAAACCCCAAAAAAAATTTGAAAAAGTTTCCAAGTCTGAAAATGAAATGAAATTAAAGTATATATAACGCATAACTCACTCCTTTTTTTTTGCCCGTATGCTGCGTTGAGCTGTGCTGTGTTAATGTTCCCTTCTCTGCATATTGTTACTATTTATCTTTTTAGAAATACTTTTTTATTCTGTTTTCAATTCAATTTCATCCTTTATTTTTAATCTTTTGTTGTCTATATTTATCTTGTACTCTGATCTCTCATATCAAATTTAATACTTTTCTGTCTGTGTCTCATTTTTCCATGTTATCACTGTTGTTCAACTCCTTCCGATATCATTTGCAACTGTATGTTTTTGGCTTTTATGTTTGCCACTAGTTTGCGATACCATTGTGTCATGTTGTCATTTAACTTTGTTAATGCAAAGCATAATGGATACTAGAACATATTCATAATTACCAAATAGATCGCCATAAAATAGAAGACATCAGAATGTTCCACAACGTAATAAGCTAGTAGAAATTGAGTAAAAAAATTGATTACTATATATGTATAATACAAGCTAACGACCACCGACGATAAAAAAAAGGTAAGAAAAAGCAAACAAAACATATCAAATCAAATTAACTTAAAATCTCATCTAATACACGTTGTTGGGTTTGAACGTCGTCAACTCTGATTTTCTTCAAATTCAACTTTCTCAATGCCATAATTATCTTATCCTTAGGGAATCCCATATCTTCAAAAATTTTGACTGTATTCTTGTCGATGCCATACTTAACACACTCATCTTGTTCCTCTTCTTTGAATTGTGATGCAGCATTGGTGAATCCACTATAGTCACCCTTTGAATCGCCTGAAGGCTTGTAGTTATCGTTAGGAGCATATATTTTAGTCCAGCTAGCAGCAGTCTCAGCAAACTTCTTTGGGTCAGTCATATAAACTCTTGCAACCTGTGCATCCTGTGGATCTGTAGGCTCAGGACTTTGTAACAACGATTGGAGAGAAATCAACGAAGATTTCAAAGTGATTATAGGAGTCCATGCATCTTTCAAGATATCTAGGCAGATTGCACCCGTTTGGGATGAAATGTTTGGATGATACACTTTTGTATCGAACTTCATAATTGGAGGTTTGAATGGGTATGCGTCAGGTATCTTAATGTCAACCTCAAACAGTCCTCCCTCGTATGGTGTGCCTGGTGGGCCGATGAATGTTCCTTTTAAATGAGACAAGTCATCATCAACGACCAAAGAAAGTGTCACACCAGACAGCTTGTCTTTCTTGACGTCTTCCAACTCCTTGGCAATTCTTTTCACTCTGGACATATTAGTTAAAACAAAGAAAAATTAAAAAAAAGTAAAAGAACTATCTAGCGAGATAATATTTATTTTGTTTATCGATACGATATTCCCTGATCAACCGTTTGACGCAGCGTTAACAATCAGCCTGCGTATTAATGTGAGTGTCTGTCGATTCGTGAAACCACCTAACCTCTTGGGTGCCCTCAAAGTCTCAAGCGGCGCCCGAGCTATCGCGATTTTGCGAGTCGATCGTCTCAGCTCTCCGAGAGACACTGGCCGATCTGGATGTAACTATTTTCAGTTTACATTATACGCACACAAATTAAATTCAAATCCAAAAAGTTACTATTTGTGGTCTATATATCATCAATAAACACTATAAGAATTCTCTCAATGTCTCGATCTCTGGGTTTGTGTGGCTCTGTGACTCGTTCAAACCGTCCAAGAACGAGTGGTTCGTTTGCTTTCTCGTGAATATTTGCTTCGCTAAGAATATTAGCATGAATAACACAGCAAGACCGCCAACTATCAAATAACAGATTCCAATTCCCATATGTCTGCCACCCAATACATTAGATGTAGAAATAATGATCGACTTAGTACCGCCGAAAATCGACACTGGGTAATTCATAGTTATGTCCATCGAGTACGTGCCTGCTTTCAACGTACTTGTTGTATTTCTACCATACAGTTTCATGAATGATGGTAAGGCAGCAGTCTTCATCCAATTCATGAATCTTTCATCCGAGGCAATATCTTCAAGATCGGATTCGGTGTATCCGTTTGGGTATTTTGCTAGCCAGCCTTCAGGAGGAACAATATCTGATACGTTGTACTTCGATGTCTTGTATAACTTTAAATCCGATTTCCAAGCGATACCTTTGGCACTAAATTCATACTCTTCGTCATTTTCGTCCCTAATTGGATTGCCAATGGTATCGTTGAACATGGAATTTGCAACTAGACCACATGGATATATAATCTTGTCATCTCTGTATCTCATTGGAGAACACTTACTGTTGACATCGTCGTGAGGGACATCCTGACCCCTTAGTTGCTTCCAATCATAGGACTCCACGTATTTTCTGTGGTTTTGGTAAAAGTTGGTAAGTTTGTAATATAAGTAAATAGGGCCGCTGATGTCAGATGGAATGTCAAACTTGATAGAGCACACGCCGTCATCGTGCTTCCATTGAACATCTGAATGTTTCGAACCTTTGAAATGGTAATCCACATACTTACCCGCTATGTTCGAATATGAAGAAGAGGCAACAGAGTCACATTTGCTGTAATTGACCTCAATGTTCTGGATGTTGTACGTGGTGAGTAAAAAAGCTATTCCGATCGGTATGCAGATGATCGCCACAACTAACAACATCGGAAGCACAATTTTTGGAACTAAAATTGGTTGCCATGATTTTAATCTCTGTTGTCTAAATGCTGTATTCGGAGGTCTTCTTGATTTCTTTGCTTGTGAGTCTAAATCTTTCGATTGGCCAGCATCGTTAAAGTCGTCTTCCGAAGACCTACGTAAACGACGGCGAAGTGAAGAAAACATTTGATATATGTGTGTATCTATATCACTATCACTATCACTATCACTATTTACTCCACTTTTTTTCTTGTTTAAAGATTGTAAGTGTGGACACGATAATTTATTGTCTTTATATCCTACCTTTAGGGAATTAAAATTCAATAATAATCACGTATACATTGCATTTTCGCAGCTGATTCGATTCGGCGCAGCTCTTCATTTTCTGGGCCAGGGTCCCAGGATTGGCCGGCACAGCCTCAAAACAGCTCATCTATGGTGAACTTCCTACGGAAAACTCAATAATAAATCAAACATAATAACAACTATATATAAGAATGCAAATTAAAACAAGTAAAATGTAATCAAATAACATCAAAAGAAGAGCAAAACTGGGGTGAGCCTTAAACAAAAATAGAAATGAAAACAAAAATAAAGATAAAACAAGGGAAACAAAGAAAAGGTGCAGTCAAACAAAATATACAATCATTAAATTAAAAAACAATTTGAACAGAATATAAAAAAATAATTAAATGTGAAATAATTTTCAAAGAAGCATTGAAGTTTCGTAAAAATAAAAATGATGGAACTAAGTGAAGGTAAGCAAGATTTTTGTCAATTAAATCTCCAAACACTGAACTGAAGTGACAGTTAAGCACTAGTTTAGTTAGTGACAACACCAGAAGAATTCTTGATATGCATTAATAGCGAATCAAACAATCTTTCAAACTCTGGTGCACTCTTAGTAAATGGCAAGTCAAAGAACGAGTATTCAGAATTCTTCAACAATTCTGTAAAGGTGATTAGCAAACCCCATGGATGTGGTTTACTACAAATTATTCTCTCTAATAGAACCCTTGTAATTAGTTGCTGAATATCAAGCTTTTGGTCACCCCAGAGAGAGCTTGAGCCAAAGTAATGTAAAATTAAGCAGCTGAACCAATGGGTATGCGAATTTGGATATCTCAAATTATTGACGATGGCCTGGAGTAACTGGAATTGTAATTCAACTTGTCCCTCTTGCATGATAGATGTTAGCAAAGTAACTTGTGAAGACTTTTGATTGAACGACAATGAGCTCTTTGGTCTCTCATCAATTGCAGTCATACCAACATATAAAACCAAAGCGTTGATAAGCTTAGAGTTGTACTTCGTTTCTTCGTAACCAATACCAGCTTCTGTTATCGGCTGCTGCAATTCAAATGAGGAGGTGATGTGTCTCAATAATGAATTGGAAGGAATTCTCAAATAGTTGTCAACAGCCTTCTTTATATTACTTTCAAGTAAAACTTGAGAAGGTGGTGAAGCAACAACAGGGGCAATTGCAATTTCAGGCAATCTATCAACCTTCAAGCCTGGTTGGAACGGATCTGGGATAGTCATATTTCTTGGGGCCGCGGATAAAACAATATTCTTCAATTGAACAAAGGATGGAAGCATATGACTGGTAAATAGATTAGCGTTCTCAGCTAAAACTTCTGGGTAATCATGTAAGATTACCAAAAAGATTCTTAAAGTACCTTTGTAAACAACGGTGATAGCCTCTGGGATCGACGTACCCTTAATATATCTACCCTGGAACTTCAACAAAGCAACTAGTAATGCAGAGAATTTATTCCACGAAACAGTCTTGTCCTCTTCAAGTTCTAATATATTTGGAAGGAACATTCTGTGAGAGACCAAACACATCCAAGCAAAAGTAAAACCAGGGAATGCAGCTGGCTGTAAAGCAAGGAAGAAGTCTGCTAAAATGTGATACATCTTGACATTGAAGCCCTTCAACTTCACAACCTCAGTTTCCTTATCTGTGATGTTCTTAAATTCAATCTGATTAATTGAAGCCCACTCGCAAAGCAATGTAGAAAAGAATCTAAAGTACGGTCTTTCATTGAAATTAGATTTGTTAGATTCATGATCATGAGCAAATGATAGCAAAATAACGGACAGTATGGATTTGAAAAACTGACTTCTAGACGTGTTATCATTCGAAGCATCTTCTTGAATCAGAATTAACTGAATAACCAAGTTAGCTAATGCATCTATCGAAGTGTATGTATCAATGTATGTTTTCTTCAAACTTGCACCTTCTTTAACAAATGACAAGACAGAAATTTCCACGGCCGTAGTTAAAAAGACAACCAAGAGGTCAGGTTTAGTTAAGACCCCTGTATCGAATAGCTGGTTAATAAACTGAATTTGCAACGTTTTGTTATCTTCACTTAGTTTATATAACTTGACCCATTCAGAAAAAATGTATGCAAAATAATCCTTTGTCTTGGAAGGATCCATGGAAAATGACTTAAGGTTATCAATTGCTAGCTCAGCTGATTTATCTAATAAATCAAATACCTTTTTCACCTTAGGGTTTGCTTCTTGTTCTTCTGCAGTCAATGAACCTAACGCCGTGATGATATTTGCTAAGTCAGCCCTTAAAGCAATTGGATGTTCACCGAGAATTAATTCCAAAATTAGGTCACAAGCAAAGTTGATGACATTCGGTTCCTTTTTATCTTTGATGATTTTTGCAATACTCATTCCCAAGTCATTCAAGGAGACCATGCCAATCGAGATTAAGGAGCACATAATCTTCTTGTTGTATTTACGTTCATCATCTGCGGTTACCAACCATGCTGTCACGAATTTTGCGGCATAAGAAGACATTTCGCAAATTTTGTCCAACAAGAAAACCAAAGCTTCAATCAGAAGTTGAGGTGGGTTTGGAACGCTAAACAAGGTGTGCATAGTCAAACGAGCAAACTTCATATAGATATCTTGGTTGTTGACTCTGCCTAATGCTTGAATTATTTCCGCTAAATGGTTCTTCACTTGATGGTTGACTGCGATTTCACGTAGGTGGATCTCTTTCTGCTTAGATTCTGCAATAGACTTCAATAAAGCGTCCATTAGCTGCTGGATATAAATTAACGTTTGGTCTATAGCAGCTTGTGATTGTTCAATATTTTCAGGCATCAACACTCCACTGGCATTCGCTTGATTGTTGGCTTGATGTTGCAAAGCACGTTGACTTTCCTGGTCAACTCCAGCATTGACAGCAGGAGGAGTAACACCTGCACCAGCAACAACTCCAGCGGGAACAGCTGCAGTGTTTGAAAATTGGCTGGCAGTGTTACCTGAAGTCTTGTGGCGACCAAATTCATCGTATATCGTAAATTGTCTTTGTGAAACACCGCCTGGCTTAATACCCAATGGTTCTGGTAGTGACATCGCATATCTTGAGGCATACTGAGTATCACAAAATGCTTGATCTGGTCGAGATTCGCTGAACTGTCTACGTAATGCAATGGATGGCAGCATTAATTCATCTAAATCTTGAACAGATTTTTCCATGGCAGCTTTCTGAATAATGGAACAGGCCAGATCTAAATTATCATTGATTGCTCTTGGAAGATCTTCCATAATGGCAGGATCAACGGTCTGATTCAATGATTGCAAGTATTGGTGGAGATTCATCTGGATGTTGTCACGTAACAAGTCACGGCAAGAGGCATGAGTCAAAGACTCGGACAAGTGTCTAACAGTATTTATGTAGGCCCTTCTTAATTTCAATTCGTCAACTTCTAAAGCAAAATCCTTCAAAACCAACGACTTCGTGGTAATCAACGCAACAGAATTGGTTCTGTTAACAACAGGAGGCAAGATCTCTCTGACTGCCTTTGTGATGGCCAGTTGGAAAAGTCGCTTCAGGTTAGGGTGGGTAACAAAGATCGAGTTGCCATTCAAATTCTCAAATCCAATACCTGATTGAGGCTGTTGAGTTTGTTGTTGAACTCCGCCAGCCTGGTTGATAGGCAGGCTGTTGCTGACAGCTGGAGATTCGTACATGTTAGTGCCATCGCGACCTTGTTGTTGATTTTGCTGATGAGCAGCCGCCAATAAACGCTGTTGTTGTAGCTGTTGCAAAACATTCAACTGTTGTTGGGCAGCTTGTTGTGGAACCACCACTGAAGAGCCAAAGTTCGAGCCTAATGCTCCCGATGTGAAAGAGGAAGTCGGTATTGACAGTGGGATACCTCTTTTTTCATCCAAACTCAATTTTGCCAAATTCACAATCATCTGCTGTGATTCAATAAAGCTCTCCTGATCACCCGCTTTATGGGTTCTGATCATAGTTGAACTCTCAATCGATTTCAAATCGATGTTTAATGAATTGCATAAAACTTCAATTTCAAACTTCAAGTTCAACTTTAAGTTCGCCACTTCGTACAGTTCTTTAAGAACTTGTAAAATACCTAGCAACCAAGGATTTGGATATTCAAAGACCTTGGAATTCTTGGTTTGGTCTAGAATCTTACAAATAAATGGGATAATAACCTCCAACTTTTTGTGGTCATATGCGTCAACTAGCAAGCCTTTGAATGACAAGTATTTGTGTTGAATTGGTTGATTTCTTGGAAATGTCACTCTTCCTAACCAAGCACCCAAATTCTTTAGATGCGTTTTCTCATTAGAGCTCAAAGAATCCTCTGAATCGGCTTCGTATGCCTTATTTGCCAAAATGACAATTTGCTGGAAAGTCACTTGGAATATGTGGGCATCAAATAAACTTGAATCAAACTTGAAAACGATATCTCCATATAAATTGTGGTAATTTGGTTCCAATTTTGCTCTCTGGCTAACCAAGTACAAAGAAAACCATCTATAATATTTCGGTGCTAGTAATTCTTTTAATTCATCGGTACGTGTGTTCATACTGTCTTCGGTGATATTATTAACCATAAATAAAACCCTATCCAATATTTCATCATTTGGCGTTTCCTGTGGAACATCTTTCAAAATTTTGCTTGGAACATTCATGGACAAAAACTTGGAGACAACAGGCTTAAATTGAGGTTCTATTTTCTCAGACTGGGTTTGTTGTGAAGTAGATAGCACATTAGTTGCCGGTTGAGGAGAAGCTAGAGGTGGGGCATTACCAGTTGCAATAGCCTTACACGTTTCGTATAACTGTGGTTGGCTTTGTAAAGATCTAATTTCGCAGAGCATTTCACAGAACTTAGGGAACTCATTCAATCTCTTCATAAATGAATACAACGCCTGGATCGCAAATTTAAACATTTTGCTTTCAGGTGGCTGTCTAGCGGATTCAAGAATGTACCTTAGTGCAATTGATAAAGCAGGACCTTCAACAAGTCTGAAGAAGATAGTGTTACCAAACAAAACTGAGGTGGTAGCTAATGCATCAACAGGGTACTCAGGGAAGAATCTGTACTCATCTAATAGAGAGTGAATCATGCAAGCAAATACGTCTTGGTCGTGAGGATTATTGCTCACCTTCAGCCTTTGAAGCATATTAATAATATCCTTGATTTCGATTTCTTTGTTGTACATCTTTTGATAGTAAACTTTCATCTCCTTTTCAACATCAACAGAGAATGTGTTGGTAGAACTGTTCATTAATATAGCATTGTCGTATCCCTGCCCAAAGTTGATCAATCTTGGATACGCTTGTAAGCACAAGGCCTGTAAATTCCGGAATTTTTCAAAAAGTTCCATAGGGAGTTGCTTTCCACCCAATGTTGTCATTAAGAAATACACAGTTTCCAAATTCAACGATTTGCTTAATCTGTGGCCCTCTTGAGCACTTTCATATTCAATAGATGCTTGGTTCTCCATAAATTCAATTATTGTGGAAGAGACAACATTCACATTACGGTCCAATTGTGTCAGCACAAACTCTTGGAACCTTTTCCAGCCATATTGAGAAAATATGATTGCGAAGGAAAACGAATCCGCAAAGTCATTGGCATTATTCAAAATAGACATGATGACAGTGTCCTTCTTAAAGGAAGCCGTCAAACTGGCGATCTTATGGATCGAATCTGTAGATTTTCTCACTTCGTAGTATTTAACAAGAAGCTTACCTAACTCAGCTGGGTTGAACTCTTCAAACTTGGTAAAAATGGCACTTAAATAAGGTGAGCTAACATCCAACAACGAAACAACAAAGTTCTGCATAATATTGATGACAACATCATTCTCCTTGGCATCAGGTTCGTCGTGCAATATGTACAAACAAGCTAAAACAATGTACTCTGGAGCTGCCATATAATCTCTATTAAAAATCGAGCTAGCTGTCGCATCATTGATATTTTCATTCTGTAGCAGAGCGATGGTTTTCACCTCAATTTTAACAATCGACTTATAGTATAACAATATGTGTCTTGTATTTGACTCTGTCGATAATATTGGGTCAAGTTTATATTCAAACAAATCGATGGCACCAGCATTTGGCTCTAATGAGTTCAATTGAATAAACAAGTCTTTCAACAATTGAGAGTTGGAGGTCTTGCATGCTGACGCCAAAAAGAGATCAATGAGGGTCTCTTTTCCCAAAGATGACAAAAACTGGGACAAAGATGCAACAGTTATAGGTGTACTCAGAGAGTAGGAAGATAATACAACCTTGAAAACATTTGCCCAATTTGGCTGTAACTTCAATTTACTGAGTAATATATTCATCTGGGCGCCTCTCGCCGTTGCCTCTGGTATGCTGAGAGGAGTTAGGGAAGTGATTGGATTGCTTGGAGTTGTTGTTAGCTTTTGAGAGCCTGGACAAAGAATCTCACTTAAAAGTAAGCTGAACGCCTCGTCCAATTGATCTTCTTGTTGTATTCCAATTAAATCACCAAGTAATCTATCAGGAAGAAGCTTGGTGGAACCAATTTGTAATAATGTATCTCTGAAACTCATTTTGCTTATTGAATCAAAATAATTGTTAATTTCTTTATTAATTTTTGTGAAATCCTTTTCCTTTTCGTTGTTGATTTTCTCTGAAATATGTCCAATAACGATAAATTTGTGTGCAAGAGAAAAGACAGATGATTTTAAAAATAAACTTAAAAATGTAAAAAAATTATCTTCTTGCTCGTTTGTAGTGTCTGCGTTGTCCTTGAAGTTTTGAATCCAATCCACCACTCCTGGTAATGACTCTAAATATATAGGCGGAAGTTCAGATAAAAATATATCCTGTGCTGAGTAAGTCTCGATAGCTAAACTAATAAATAGCTTTTGATGTGCAGATAGATTCAGAAAAGAATAAAACTTGTCGAGCGTGAAGGATTTTAATATAGTAAAATCTAAGGAGGATAAACTGTGGGCAACTTCTTTAAGTTTGGATGGATTCCTGAGAGTTAAATAGTCTAATTCTTGATGCACTAATTCTCTGACTGGTGAATCTGAGACCTCTGCTTTACCTTCTGAAATTTCAAATGCAACTGCCCCGAGGATTCGTCTTAGATAAACCGGGTAAACTTCGGGATATTTCTCTAATAGATAGTGGATCTTATCAAAGGACTGTTCCGGATTAGTCCCAAGTAAGGTTAGTTGAGAAATTAAAGCCTTTCTTAAATCGTTGGATAGTGCTGGTTGTTGTTGCTGTTGTGTTTCCCTATCAAGAGTTTCAGCCTTTGAGTTTACAGCAATTGGAGGCGTTTGAGCCTTTTTTGAATTGGCCCTTGAGCCTGTCGAAACTTTCGAAGACACTTGTAAAGGGGGTCAAATGGGATAGTGGATAAAAAACTAAAACTTAAAATGAACTCTGATGCTTTCTTACTTTCTATCAATTTGTAGAATTGAAAAGTGGATGTAAGAATGACGACACCAGAAAAATCGTTTTAACTCTTAATGTATTTAAATCTATCAAAAATAGTTTAAGATTATTAAGTTATAGAGACAATTGGAGAATCTATTAGAATTGTGAGTCTCTGTGAATATGTGTGAGTAAACAAACTTCAACGTAATAGTCTATATGATCCAAACAGTGGATGTTAGTCATCAGTTCCTAATTTTAACTAACTAGAAAGACAAACTTCTGTGCTGAAAGACGTTCAAACAAAATAAAAAATAAAAACACAGCATGTGCAATGGTTCATCTGAAAATAGATACTTACCTGTGGAGACGTACTATTGCCGGTAAAGTTAATGATTTGTTGTAAACGTTGCAATTCTCTGAGAATTGAAGATAAGCTGCAGTTATATGCCAATCTTAGTAAGCCTCGGACACTATATTATTATACAAGATGATGCAAGGAGATCGAAGTAGAAGGATGTTTGATGCCAGTCTTACTCAAGACAAAAAAAGAAGGTCCATTCTGCACCACCATTCTGCTACGTGAAGCTGGATCGAAGGTTTACACGCTGGCTCGCCTTACAATTTTTTCTTGCCCGCCATCTGTCAATTTGAATCACTGCCATCCCGTCGATGTCCCCATTTTTTGTGGTGTAGAGCTGTTTTTTCTTTGAAATTTTTTCGGTTACGTGCCCTGGTTTTATCGACGCGTTCAATTGTTCATCGACCCGAAAAATACGACGATTATCAGATCAGGGGAACGTTCAATGCGGGCCTCGAGCGTGTTGGTTTCATACAATTGATCTGTTTGGAGTATGCCTAATTATTTAGATGGGTGTTTCCCGTGTAGCACCTGTTTATTTTTGAATTTTACCACATTGATTCATCCAGGATGAAGCTGCAAATTGCACTCTTATACTCAATCTTCTACTTTGGTGTATGTGTCTTGTCCCATGCTCCTCCACCGCTCTCGCTACAGAATCAGCAAGCGTTGGTCTCAGATCTCTCGGTGCCTGATTTGGTACAAGTCAAATCGATAGATGAATTGAAGAAAAACTGGTTGTTTTCCGATGATGTTCAATTCAAAGAGGGTAGATTGGTTTTAACTCCAACCCCTTCAATCTCCTCTAACTCTGATAGGCAACTACTGCACGGCAGTGTGTGGTCATCCGGTAAGTATAATTTGGATAAATTCACTCTTCAGTTGACTATGAGATCGATCGGTTCCTTTGGAGTGACAAAATCTGGATTTTCTTTATTCTTGATCGAAAATGGCAGATCGGATATTAGTAAATACGAAAATTTTGGAGGTCCGTTGAACTACAACGGTTTACAGATATCTCTTGATGCCAATGAACCTTCTCTAGGACCAGTTTTGAGAGTTTATTTGAATGATGGCGCCAAAGAGATCAAGATTTCTGAAGATTATTTAGGTGCATACGCATATGAATTCCAAGATTCTCAAGTTCCAATGACTTTGAAAGTTGCTTATGAAACGAATTGGCTGAAAATTACCTGTGACAACAAACTATTATTTGAAACCGATATGATCAACTTAGATTCAATTGTTAAAAATATTCAGATTGGGTTGACTGCCACTGCTCCAAAAGATGTCGTTACCACTGAACAATATGAAATCCTTCTTTTCAAGTTCTACAACGATGTGCTTCATGATTTGAAGGTTGATCCTAGCGAAACGTTATTTGCGAAGCACGTTCTCCTTCAAGATAAGAGTAACCTAAACTCCAACCGGTTCAGAAACGTTCAAGAACAACTTAGATCCAATCTGAACTTAAATGAAGGTAAAGATTCATCAAACTTGGATTTAAACACTATTAATGAGGAATCTAGACAATCGGATTTCTCAAAACAAACTCAAATAGTTCAAAGGCAACTATTTGATCTCACAAAATCTGTAAAGGTACTCACTGAAAAACTTCATTCACATCAATCCAACTTCTTGGCTACCTACGAAGAATTACTGAAACAAAATACACAGTTGAATCAAAAATATGAATCGCTAGCAAGCCTGATCGAGAGACAGAATCAGTTACTAGATGGCTATGATAACAGATTGTTGTCTTTGAACAATTATTTTGAAAGTCAATCACAAAATCATATGAAAATTGACAATAAATTAAGCAATCTTGAAAACTACTATCAGTCTAATCATAGAGCTGGCGATGATAACTACAAAAATGAAGTCGAAATAAATATGAGCAAGCTAGCATCAGGTGTGAAGATGATTTTGATTCCTGTTGTTATCCTACTAGTTATCGTGGCAAACTTGGTGTATAGATTAAGAAATGATATCAAGCATTCAAAGGTTTTGTGAATGCTTGATCTTTTCTATGTAATGTATAAAACGTATTCACTAGTCTCGTTCATATGACTGCAAAAAAAATTATAGCATATTGAGTATACATATAAGAATATTTGAGGATATATTGTAAACAAAAAAACACTAACGCTAGATAAAGAATCAGGAGAAAATAATACACAGTTATTTTTTATTATATATTATAAAGCATATGGAGGCTTCTTCAATCTGATATTCGAATAGCCCAAAGCATTTGGATTAGGTTTTCTCCTTATTCTAACGATCTTCGAATTAATTATACCGTTGGACTCTTTAGCCTCATTTTGCATCTGGAATGAACTTTGTAGGTCATATAGTCTGTTTTGGTATTCCAATAGTTCCTTATCATCAATCGGTAGTTCTTTTTCAATGATAAGCTCTTTGTTCAAGTCCACTGGTACATCAACCAACTGGAACCTCTCCACTCGTTTCTCCTCTTCCTGTTCGTCGTCTTCATCTTCATCATAATCGTTTTCATCCTCGTCCTCATCTTCTGAAGCAGATTTTCTCTCCTGTTTGTCCACACCCTCCTTTTCGCCATCCCCACCACTTTCTCCTTCGCTGCTGGCATCGTCGCTACTATCTTCTTCCCCGCTGCTATCATCGGTGCTATCATCACTACTGCTGTCCTCATCACTTTTGTTGGTTTTATCTTTATACTTTGGTGACTCTTGTTCTTTTTCATCTTCTAGTTGTTTCTTCTTCTCGGCTTCTAGGTTTTTTCTTTGTCTCTCAAGTTGCTCTTTCTGTCTACGAAGTTGAATTTCCTGTTGTTTCTTGTGTCTTCGTTCTAAGCTCTTTTGGAAATTTCTGACTGTCTTACATTTCACATTTCCAAATGATGTGTCGACTCCTTCACTTAATTTCTTACCTCCACGCTTCTCCATATAATACATCGACCACTGATAATTTCTAAGCAGCCGCTTGTTATTCAAGAATTGGTTCAGAATTACTTCACCATGTAAGTATTCAATATCATCTACCGATTCATTGAACTGAGAAGTGAAATGAGAGGAATTTGTTACTGTTAGATTTAATTCTGCTTTCTTCATATTCAAAACTCTAATCTGCTTATCAATTATCTTCTTGTCGTAGTAAGGCAAGCCATTGGCCAAAGATCTTTTCTTATGTTTATTTTTCGAATTAAGTACTGGTAACCTAATCAATTTAGAGTTTAAAGCAGTTGAATTGAACGAGGTACCACCCAATAGTGAAATTGAATCGGTAGCTCCCAAACCGTTCAAAATATTTTTGCCCTTATGCGAAGCATGGAGATTGTGATCGTGATCCTCGTGTTTGAAGCTCCATTGGTAAGATGGGATCTTGTTTATAGATGTCATCGGTATACCCGCATTGTTCGTGATTCCCTGTCCCACAATCAAATTAGATTGATTTGCAAGGTCTAAATTTGAAGCTGGAGACGGCTTCTCATTCAAATTCACAGTAGATGTGAATATAGTGTTTCGATAATTATCAATGTTGTAGTTCGAGTGCAACAGTGATAAGTTCTTATTCAGAACCAAAGGTAATTGATAGGTGTTAGAAAGCTTGTTCAGCTTGTCATTCAGTTGTTTGTCATTTGTATCCGAAGAAAACATGGCAATGTGACTTCAGGTCTTATCAGTTGCTTGTGATAAAGAGTTTATTTAGAAAGAATAGAACAGGCTATATACATGCGTCCTATACTTATTTACTATCGAAATTGCGTGAGGCTGGAAGGTGCGTTTCATACTCACCGCGCCAGGAACTGTTCTAGCGAAGCCGGGTAACAAATAGGCTGCGCGTGAAGAAAAAGTGGTGATCTCAACCCCCTTGATTATACTCGTTGGGTACCTTTTGCTACAAAACAATCCAGTTCAAATATGCAATCCAGAAAGGTAAATTAAATTGAAATGGCTAAATAAGCTAATTAATGAGTTGGATGTTCTAAAACAAATATGAAAATCGCTAGAGCGAGAAGCAAGACGAATTCAAAAGTTAAGACGGAATAAAAAAAATAACAAGTTAGTTTCGAAACTTACGATGCACACTCTCAATAAGATTCTTTTTCACTATCGTCAAACTTGTATCCAGATTCAATCTCGCTGAAGTTTTCGCATGATGGAGGGCTTCCTGTGAAAACAACATTTCCCTTCTCGTCAAAGTGTGCTCCTTCGTCACTAACATGGATAACATCCTTCAAGTTTTCAATCTCAATGGATGACAATCCCATTGGATCTCTTGGAATCCATAAAACAGGACACTTGGCAGTCACGTCTGGATAATCATAGGCATGCTCTAACCATTCCTTTGACTCATCCGGATCCTCGTAAAAGGCATCTGGCATGTAGGACTTTAGGCAACGGAAAGAAAGGTATGCAGAAGGGCGTATGAACTGCATTAATATATTATTTGGATGTCTTGAAGAAGAGTAATCAGCACCATCAGCAAGTAGTGGAACTTTGGCAAGTTGTTTTGCAGTCTTACGAGCACGCGATGAAAGATGGTTGTTTCCAGTCACCTTTTCACTTGTGTCACTTAATAGAAGGTCCTCTTGAGAAAAGAATGGTGATTTTGAATCAACAGAGGTAATTCTGTTCCTCTTGACATCAAGAGCACTGGTAGCAGAGCTTGGTTTCCAAGACAAGGTTTGAGATCTACCATTCAATGGTCTCATTATAGTATTTGGAACAACAGTGAACAACTGATCAAAAGACCTGTTCAAAGTCATATGAAAAAGTACCGTTGCACCAAGTAAAATAAACTCAAGAACAATACAACCCCAGGATTTTGAAACGGCAAATATACCCAATAAACAAATTTCACCTAGGTAGATACCTGTCATAGTCTGGAACAAAGCTCTTGGGTAATGCTTTCCCATTGAATCAGGACCCTTTCCAACCACGTAAGTAGCATTGTGCAGGTAGGCAATAAATAGGAAAAAGAAACCAGCAAATGCAAATAGCATCATTAATGGAGCAATTATAGCATAAGTTAAAAATATGACAGCCAAATTGGTGTAAACCGGAAAAACGGTACCCCAACTATAGCTTCCAAGACTGTTGAATCTACTCCATTTCTTTCTTGGTGTTTTATCCAAGATAGAGCTTAACATATAGAATAAAATCAAGTTTGCAATCTGGCAAAGAGCACCACCGGAGATAGAAAATCCTTGAAGAACCAAATATGACACATAGAAGTTTGAAGCCTTTGGGATGTTGGATGAGAGTAGAGACATTGTACTTGTTGGATCTTCAATAATCTGGGTAACTGTGGATGCAACAGAAGACGAGATTGTAGTCACCAAGAACACTTGCACTAACTGGAAGGCAAAGTATGCTTGTTGAGTAAAGTACTCGATTGATTGAAGGGTTGGAGCGCCGGCAGTCTTAGCCATTCTTCTAATAATGATAGGTAAAACTGTCATCAACAATGCCAACATGATAGTTGGTAGCAAAGAAGTAATCAACCCCAATAAAAACGTTGGTAACTTGTAAATGAACCTTAGCCAATGTAGTTTGTTTGTTAAATAGGTCATGTTTGAAATCAAACCAACAAACGTGACAGGAACTGCCCATATTATGATTAAGGCAACAATAGCAGCAACAGCACCAGTACTTCTAAATAGTCTCTCCCACCAAAATAACCTCATGTTAGGCCAAAAGATATCAGATGGGTTGACACCAATGTACTTTGGGTCAAATAGTAATGGTTGATCGTGAATATGGGTCTGGTAAGCCAATTGAGCATAATATTGATTTTCAAATTCAACGGCAATAGAGTTCATTGGCTTGACCGATTTGTAAACACTTTGCATCTCACCAATTTCAGAATTCAGTCTTGGTAGTTCCTCTTTACAATACTCTATAACATCAACTTTCTTCCCGAACATCCTCAACTTCATTGAGGGTCTCTTCTTTTGAGGAACGTAACAAACTATTTCATTGGCAGGTTCAATTGTATCGCCTTTCTTGTCGGCTTTCATTTTGGCTTTGACTGCATTTTTAAGCAAAGAAGTTAAAGCTCCTTCAAGTTTCATGGCTAATTCATCTCTTTTAGCAACTTTTTTAGCCAACGTTCTCTGACCTCTTGTAACCCAAACCTTCTTGACACCATCAAATAGTTTGAAAAATTCACGTTCGTCCAAGTATTGGTCGGAAACTGTTTGAAAAATAACAGTCCTGGAACTCAACTTATTGGCATATGCAGGAGTAGCCATCGCCACATTCTTTAAATTAGAGTAAAAAAACAACTCTCTGTAAATAACAAACATAATGCAACCGTAATATACCCAGGACATAAAAACGTGTGCATAATATCTACCAGTTGATCCAACATTGGAAATTCCTAATTGATCCAATCCTTTTTCTCCCTTTCCATTAGTTGCATTAATTGGGAAAAGGATAACCAAGGTAGACAGGCCACCAAATGCGCAGCATGACATGATAAAAAGGTATCTGATAAATAGGTAACCATCCAAGCCTGCTTGTTGAATAATGAATGAAGGTGGTTTTACCAGTAATGCTGTTATCCACTGCCAAGGTCCCTGTGGCAAAGGCGTTGGTCTTTGATTCTCGGGCACAATCTCAAAACTTGATTTTGGTTGATATATTCTTTTGAACTTCAGACGCAAAAGAATGAACGCAGTGACAAAACCTGTAAACACTATTCCGTTTGAGATGACGGAAGTGAGAACATCCTGAGTAGATGTATTTTTGGTATTGGTCATTTAATGTGATATTTGGAAATATACCTTCTAGCAAGCTATTTAGGTATCTTGTTGTATGCAAGGTCAACAAGAATTAAATCTGAATTCTGTCTTAAAAAAATCAAAGATCAATCTGAAAAATGAAAAATGAATCAATTAAATACCCGGTTACTTTGCTCGACAACTTTCAATCAAGATATCTTATAATGATACTAATAATACATCTAAACTACTTGAGATGACTATTTACCTGCGGTTAACTGTAGAATAAGAATCTGTTTGTTGAATTTTATTCATCCTTCAAAGCCCACAGGAATCAATCGAATCAAAACAAAATGCATACATACCTGCCACACGGCTTAGTAAAGGAATTTTTGATTTGAGCCGCTCACATCGACCGCGCCTCAAGAAAAGCTGGTCGTGCGCCATCCGGGTTTTTGCTCCCGAGCGGGAAAATAGCAACTGAGTCTGAAGACGATGATGTCATCCATATATCAGCGTATTCATCCGGAGTGGGTAGTTGCCACATCCAGGAATTGTTTTATGTGGCCAACATCCTGAACCTATGATGCAATTCATTGCTAATCATTCCGTTCATTACATCAAGAGGAGGCCTCAGGATGAGCTTTCATGTATCCTCCTTGCTTAAGTTCGATAAAACAAGTATATGTTTGTCGCCGCTAACAAGGATAAACTGCTTAATTGTTCTTTCTACTATTCATGTCTATATTGAATAATTGAGAACGCGGTTATTTTTGGAACGTTACTTTTAAAAGTATTGATTCTAATTTGCCTGAGATACTTGCAGAAAAGGTGGCTTGTTCTAAGGAATCCTCAAAAGGCACGCAGTATCCATGCTTTGTCGTGTTGAGATTTTCTCGCTATGACGTGCTGTACAAATTGTAATCAAATATGTGAAGATTGAAATTAACTCTTTCTTGTTTTACCAACCCCAAACAGCAAATAACAAATTTATGGGTAGATCAGTTTGAACATAATTCAAAACTCAAATAACAGTAGATTCAAACATCAAAAATCAAATGGCAAAAACACAATTTCCTGTTCCCTGCTTGAACGATGACTGTTAAACCTCAGGCAGATTTGTTTCACCCCTTTTCTCACGCTTAAATGGACCGTTGCGCGCGTCTACAATGTAAATCTACTCATTTATGGGTCTTTATTTACTAAATCTATATCACCCGTTGCGGGTATCCCGTTCATGAGAGAAGACACTCTACCGTCAGTTCATATATACTACTTGCCTTCTATATAGTTACTGTATAGATTTTAGATCCCCCTTTATACCTCTTTCAGTGCTGGGAGTCTTTCATCAAGGTCTTTAGCTTCAGGAAGGTCACACTACGTGAGAAGTTGGACAGATATCTTTCATCTAGAGTTTCCCCAATCGAGATTAAAAACCCTCCGTAGAGGAAAAAAATCTTGTTCGAATTCCCTCGGTCTTGCACTTGTTCATGCTCATGCTCTTGCTGTCAGTGTTTCACACTTCTATTGATAGCCTGTATTAAAAAGGCTATAAAAATAGTAGCTAAAAAATATGTTGCACCCATGCTGGGAGTCGAACCCAGAATCTTTTGATTAGAAGTCAAACGCGTTAACCATTACGCTACACGGGCATTTTTAATCAAAAAATGATTTTTGCCTTTAAGAAGTACATAGTGACTTTTAGGGGGTAGATACCAAATCAACGGGTTCTTGGCCATTTAGTCCATATTCCCTGGTCGATTTGGTCTAATGGTATGTGACTCTGCTCTTAACAGACAAGGCGGTGGGTTAGAACCCGACCTGGGGTACAGAAAAGATGAAAGCGCGCTAAAAGTTGCTTACACAGATAAGCCAGAATCAAGCTGA
>JAJMBU010000138.1:0-22790 GCA_030565405.1 Ogataea paraovalis
TTAAATGGGTCAGGATTTTTCCTCGTCGAGAATATAATTATTATTATTATTATTATTAATGCTGGTGACAGCACCCTCTCCTAGGAAACCCTTTCCTAGTCAATAGGGGAAGAGTGTGGTATGTTTGAATTTTGTCTCTTTACGTTAACTCTTATATAGCATCCTTTTTTCCCTATTGAGACGATAGCTCTCTTAAATGGGTCAGGATTTTTCCTCGTCGAGAATATACTTATTATTAATGCAAACTGCTCCTTGACTGGACAGGCGCATCACAGGTTCGGTCCTGGGGGTGTCCGAAAGTTTTCTGAGAAAAATTTTCTATAGAGGCTCTGCCTCAAATCTAAAATCTCCTTAAAGGTTTTGTATTGGTCCTCGGGCGGGTATTTTGTTCCTTTTATTTACGGTGTTTTGTTTTCTTTGTATAGCATAGGGGGGTCTTGTGTTGAAGTATATAAGAGTAATAAAACGTTATGAACTGTATTAAAAAAAAAAAAATGCTAAAAAATGCTAAAAAATCATTAAAAACGCATACGGCCCTCTCTCCTAGGAATCTGATTCCTGGTCATTAGGACGAATGAATATGCTATGTCATGTGTTAAATTAGTTAGCTATTATATAGAATAGTCATTTCCCTAATGAGACGATTGCTCTCTTCAAAGGGTTAGGCTTATTTTTAAATACCCTCCTCGAGAATAAATATTATTATTATTATTATTAACGGGCCATTTTAAGGGAAAGTCTTGACCCATGGGATATGCCCCTGGTCGATTTAGCCTAGTGGTATGCAGTTCAATCTGAGATAGATCTTTCCCCATAGGGGTTTTTAAAGCCACTCGGGGAAATTCAAGATGACAGATATCTTGTTAACTGTCCACCCAGGGTGGCCTTGGTAAATTTAGTGTGCGCCAGAAAATTCATCACACAAGAAAACAATACCACACAAAGGTATTCTTCACTGGGGGGCCGGGTGGCGCCTCTCTGCTGTCAAGGGTTATAGTTAGTTAGATAAGGTTATGTAACGTACATAGTTCACTGGTAGGTCTACTGCTCTGCTAAATGGACCTAACGACGAGAATATTAGACTAATTATTCGGGAGCATTCGCGAGGCCAAATGGTAAAACGCGGAAACAGTAAAAACCAGTTTGAGTACGGAATTTTGTGAAGTGTTCGGTGACAGGATCGAGACGCAAATGATAATAAGCTTGAGACGCAAATGATGATAATCTTGAGACAAATCGGTGGTACTGAGATATCTACCCTTTAAATTGACTAATAATTTGGCAAAAAGGAACAATGACACTGGAGAGAGGAACTGTGATAGCGTTCAATTGACGGTAGTCGATAACCATATGCATCTTCTTGCCCTTAGCAACAAAAGGAATCGCATACGAAGATCGGGAGGTAACGGGACGAATGAAGCCTAAGTCGAGCAGTTTCTGCTCTTCGTCGTTAACAAATTCTTGAGCAGCGAGAGAAAATGGAATAAGCGGGCGTTTTGGAATAGATGCAAGATCGGCTGTTAGTTCAAATTGATAGTCGGTTGAGAGCGGGTTGATAATTGTTTTCGATCAAGGATGAAATAAGATGGGTACCAGGTAAGCTATGTGAAATTAAAGGTGCTGCAGATGAAGATAGAGCAGAAGGTGAACCAGTTTGGGGTATTGACTTAGGGTGGGAATCCTAAAACGGCTTGGCAAGGATAATAACATTTGGTTGATTGGTTATCTTAAAGGATTCGGAATAACTAATCAACCAAATGTTATTATCCGGGCAAGACCTCCATGTAATGGTTGTTATGTATTTCTGACAAAAACCTAAATATTCATTAAGAGAAAAACTAACTATTTAGTAAAACTCATACTATTTGTTGAAGAAGAAGAGGAAGAAAAAAAGAATCAATAAAGAGAAAGGAACTGGATGAGGAATTCAAGCCTTCTTTATAGTAAAGAAGAGAGAAAAATAGCCGGAGAATGAGAAACATTCGAAACAAGAGATGTTTCCAAAAAGGGAGAAATAATAATAGTAAAAGGAAATTGTGAAACAAGGAAAGATATAAGAAAAAGGTGAGTGATTAGTCAAGGTATTACTAAGTAGAACCTTGCTATACGAATAGGTAGAACATATATTATACCATCTCAAATATATGGTTTGTTCCTCAAAGAGATCAATACAACATATACATTACGTAGTAGACAAACCTTCTACTCTCTTAACGAAACAATAAACAGACTTCACTATCTTTAGCACTTATAAACATTGCCCCAATCAAGGTACTGTGGCATAACCAATCAAGTTTATAAAATATCTTGAATCGAGCACAGTTTATAAGGTTAACGTAGATAATACCCCAGATACTTACACAGCCTCTCGATTCAAGAGTATTTGGTTCACCAGTACCAATGATCCTGTGTTGTCTAACACTATATTGGGTCTAATATATAGTAGAGTACAATGCAGTAAATAGGCATGACCAAAATGTCAACTCGGTGCTCTTCTGTATCCGTATGCTCAACATCGGACACCTTACAGACCATAATACGCATCGCTGAACCCCAATAAAAGAGGTCGACCCCGTATCTTCCAATTGACAAGAGGCCGATATTAAGCGCGTGAAAAGGTGCTATGAGATTAGAATTGTTAAACTTATGACGTGATACATTAAGTGCCATTAGAAAAATACATTATATTACCCCTTACAGATGATTGAAAGTACTCCCATACCATTCAAAACACTCTTCAAAACTCGCAATGAACTGGTTTCAAACTACAAATAAAATGAGTTCAGTAGTCGAATAGGATATATGTATCTCATGAATGCTTCACCCGGATGTCCAACCAACTGTTGAACAATCTCAGCACGTTGCAATTTCAAATGAAACAGACCTCCATGACGCAATCAATGGCTGCAGACTTTGCTCAGCCTCAAAGTGTGCCTGACGTTTCCTGGCTGTGCGGATCTGAAATACCCGCTGATAAAGTAATGGGGTTGTGTAATAGCAAGCTTAAGTTTTGGGCCTTGAGTAATTTCACACATTTCGAAGAGGTAGATTTGAAACAAGGAAATAAATCTCTACTTGCGATTCATATTCACTATCTACCCTTTTTTTCTTTTTGATTTGTTTAATTTGAAGAAGCAACAAAAATCATAAAGTATCCGTCTAATATTGCAATTCAAATATGTCGTTTGATAACAATTTAGAAGGTTACAACATTGTTAAGAACATGTGGTTCCATTACTGGAACCCTAGCATTAATAACTTCTCCACAAAAGTCCCATGCCATGAATCCAGAGGTGGCAAATTCAGTTGCTGGACGATGGGTGTTGCATTGCATGCAATTGGTGAAAGTTGCATGGTATATAAAGACTTGACTTTACCGATTGTTGAGCCGGCAGTCCGGGCCTGTTTAAACTACAGAAATCCCAAAAGTGGAGGATACTCTGTGCTGTATCACGGAGGACCTAATTCAGGTGATGATGATATCAATTATGATGACGCGGATCACTTATTGAGAGGCATGCTAGTTTGTTATGAGGCGACAGGTAACAAAGAATACCTTGAATTGAGCAAAGAGCTGATGAGATTCTTGCTGGGTGGGTTAAAAGAGCATGAAATTTGGAAGATCAAAGGTATGAAGTGGCATGTCTCTAGAAAGTACATGTCTACAATTTCGAACTGTGTATCCGCCACCTGTGCTATGAAGATGATTCCGTATTCTACAGAAGATGAAAAGGTAATGTTATATGAGTACGCCAAGATCTGTATGAATTTCATTTTTTCCAAGATGTTTGATCCAAGCGACAATTTGATCTGGGACGGTGTTGCATATGATTCAGAAATCATCGATAGACAGAAGTACAGTTACAATACGGGAAACACTTTAACTGCATTGTGCTTGCTATGGAAGTACGATCAGAATGAGGAATGGGCCATCAAGGCGAAGAAGTTGGCTGAGGCAGCCACGCATAAGGGCAAAACATTGTATGATAGAGACTACGACGACTGGAGTAAAAGATTTTGGCATGGTCCATCGTACTTCATTCAGTTACTCGTTGAAGGTTTAGCTGACTACTTGTTGACTTTTGGTGATAAGATCCCAGAAAGTACGAGAAACTGTTGCAGGGATGAGATTCGAAGACATCTTTCGTACTTTAGAAAATATTGTTACGATCCAACTGATGGTGGGTACTACACTTCGTTTGACATTTTCAAGATCGATGAAAAGACTTATAAGCGGTACAAGGAAGAGTTCAAAGGTCATAAGAAGTTCGACCCTTGTAAGCAGGATAGAGTGGGAGGTGATGATAACGTTCCAATCCAAGATCGTCCTACGTGTAAGTCACTTATGGGAGAAGCTTCCGCCGCTAGAATCTTTTTTCAGGGTGCCCGTATTTTCCCCAAGATGGATCCGATGGACGTTTAATGAAGACATTCAAGTATGACAGACATTAGTTTGTTGTTTTATGGGGTTTAAAACTTCATCACATTATGATTTTATTGTTATATATACATTAAGTTTTTATTAATATCGCGTGTGCTATTGATGCAATAAACAGTAAGAAAACAAATTGAGAAAAAAGTAAAATGTTTTTGAGAGGTTAAACTAGTAAACTAAAACAGGTATATAACTTTTCTTATATCTAGACACAATTTTGAAAAAAAAAAGGTAATCTACATCTGGTAAGCCTGCGGAGGTATATTTGCCTTTGAGCTGGCAAAATTTTGGCCGGCCAATTCGTAGCTCCAATTACTCTGTTCACAGAGCATCAAAGTGAACTCCAAAGTGAGTCTTGTCTCACTCATAACTTTCAACACTAGTTGCTGCTGTGTGATGTTCAATTTGGAGGCAATATCAGGAGGTAGCACCTGCTGTTGTTGTTGTGGGGACACTGTACCGCTTGACAAACTACCACCTTGTTGAAAGTTTGTTACAGGTATCGTGGTTGGTTGTGCTGGTATACCTACTGTGGTGGGTGCTGCTGTTGCTGTTGATGGTGGAGGCGGGGTAGCCGTAGGTGTAGAGGCGACAGCATTCGTTTGTTTGGGATCTTCCAAAAATGCCTTGTTACCAGCATAGCCCTTTAGTAGAAGCATATCCGAGGCAACTATAAATGAGCCGTTGTTGCCAGGCACAACGATGAACGATCTGTCAAAGGATCTTTTTTCGAGGGTGCTCTTGTTGTTGTTGTTGTATGACGAATTGTTATTGTATCTATTGTTGTACTTGCCCTTTGGTTGCGGTTGCTGTAGTTGTTGTGGATTTTCAGGTGGACCAACTTCTTCAAATTCACCGTGCACGATTATTTGCATCCCGTTCAAAACTGGGAATGAGATTGTTTCGACGGAGTACAATTCTGGGTGTTCAAGAATGGAGTGTTTAGTCTTTGGAATCATCAAAAACACTGACCCGATAGCTTGTGGACCCTTGAATAGCCTTGCTATGCGCTGCTTTGGTGCAGACACACGTGCCAAGTTACGTGAGTTAGCCATGTAGTGACCCCACGTTGCCGTTGAATGCGCAGATGAGGAATGATAACCACCCCCCTGTGAAGCAGGGGAAGTCGGTAACGATAGGTCCACAATGTGTGCTGTGTCATAATGGTAGGAGAACTGGGATTCAGGGGTGTATAGTTGAAGCAAGTCGAGTCTTGAATTATCCCACATATTTAAGTAAGTGGAGATAAAGCTTGTTGCTGCTTTTTGTAGATCTGGGTTTTCAAAAAACATCGATTTTCTAGGACATGGGAAGGTGTAGATCGCGTTCAACTTGTTCTCGTCCCTCACTATCTGTCCATCCAAAACCACCAATCTTGGGAAAACCTTGATTATACCTGCATGTACATTGGAATTCAGGATTGGATTACCAGTTAAAACCAGTTCTCTCAGTTTCAAAAACTTGTTTTTGGATCTTTCGAAAAATTCCAACTTTGTAATGTTGTTATTAGCCAAGGCCAAATTTTTTAAGTCTGGGAACGCAAGGCTCAATTCAACCAAGTACTTTGAATAATCGTTCAATTTGTTGTTTGATAGATTGACTGAATCAACAATCAACTTTTCCTTCGATGCCAATCCCATCAACGCAGGAAAGAATTTCGATGATGTTGAGGATGACGAAAACAACCCGTTGGATACCAACGTTGGATCCTCAACCATGCTATCCAAATTCAGCATCCTCGTATTTGGATCGTACCGCATTCTTAGAAAGCCTTTCAACAATTCTATCGTGCTCATCGTATTGGAAGTATTCGTACCTGTAAATCCAGTATCGTCAACTATTTTGATCCGCAAAGCATTACCAGCAAATTGGATTCCTGAGGCTCGTAACAAGTCGTCCGCTTCTCTCTTGCCCCTCACGGTGGCTCTCAATGCACCGGTATTGTTGTCAACTACCACATTTTGCAAACCAATTCTGGTCTTTCTACTAATGAAATTGACTAGGTCCTGTTGAGGTGCACGTTGCCAACCGTATATTTCAACGGTAACAACGTTCTGATTTTCGTACTGGTTCGCTCTTTGGAGGCTCTGTTGAGGGTTCGTGAACCCACCTCTGTTGTTATTCTGGTTTCCAAAACCGCCTCGGTTTCCACCTCTGCCACCTCTATTCATGATGGGGAGTGCTGGGAGTCTTAAAAGATTGGAAAATCAACGGAAAGTTGCATACAATATCAAGCATCGATTGATTCGAGTAGGCTTTTTCAAAAAACGAAAAAAAAGTTTGAAGCTCTAGCATATCCACATGCATGCATGCACGGATCGAGATCAAAAGTCCAGAAACTTCCTTGCACTAAATCAGAACGCTTATATAATAATTGATTTACTTGCACGGGGCTCATAACAAGCCCAACTGTACGGTAATGTTAAATTCAAAGCTTTTATTGATCCAAATAGCTAGTTTGGAGATTTATTTACACACCAAATATCTCATATAAAATATCGTTTCTAAAGCTGAAAATTAGAAATACATAAGAGACGGCTAAAAAAAGAAAAAACGAACGACTTATCTTCAAATGGAAGAACCTTTAGTTTTTTGTAACATACTAGAAAAAAAAGCAAAGTCACTTCCAAAAAAATGTCCTAACTCAAACCGTTGAAAGAGCACGAATGTAAACATATATACTCGGGTATAATCTTCTGAAATATAAAAGCCATTAGATGAGAGCAGTTGTTGAAAGTAGAAAATAAAGAGCAAGCAAAAAAAAACCAACGGGAAAAAAATTTAAAGCATATTAAATAACATCAAAGAGTGAAAAAAAAGTTCGTAAAAAATATTTTTCAGGAAAAAAAATAGAAAATAAAGGGATAACGTGAAACATGCCCATGATATAAAAAATAGAAAAAAATAGAATCAATGAACACCGGATTGAAATGAAAAACAGCAATTATAAATAAAGAAATAAACGAATGAAAATAATAACTTTTAAAAGAGAGTTGCCTTTTGTTTTTTTGAAACGAATTTTGTTCTCAACAATTTTGAATCATGATTAATCAAACCTTTTCAACGTAGCGTCACTAAAACACAAAAACCGACAAGGGAAAGTAAAGCACCAACATCAACTAATTATACAATAGCACCCTAATTTACAAAACGTTCAACTTGATACTAAACGCTAAACTTCAACCAATCTAGATCCTCCATATTCACGGTAGATTTTCCGTCACCTTCGCCCTTGGATTTTGGACTATTTCCATCCCGGCTAGCATCGTTTCTAGAAGAGTTTTGTTCCGCTGCCATACTTGCCATTCCTTTACTCAAATTCGAGGAATTTATCACGCCTTTGGTCAAATTGGAACTCTTTTGAGTAGAAACAGGCATGGAGATCGAACTTCTAGTAGATTGGAATGATTGCTGTGATTGTTTACCAAATCCAGCAAAACCGTTTGAATACATCGAGTTTCCCCCAGGAGATGATGCCGAAGTAGATAACCCTCCATTTGAACTACCGTTTCCTCCAACGATACCTGTAGTCAAACCTCTCTTGCTGTTAATATCTTGGTACAAATTGTAAGATGATATGGAATTGTGCCTTGAGATTGACGAAGGAGTTCCAACGCTACTGGAAGGAACAGATCCTGGTAACACAGCAGCTGGAGACGGAGCATTACTTAATGAGGATGAGGAGAACGAAGTAGGCCCATTTGTAAAATTGATAGTCATTGGAGATGATGGGTTGGATACATTAGATTGTAAACTTATTCTAGATTTGCGTCTCTTAAATTGCGGAATATCTTGAGGTTGTGCGGATATCATTGGAGCATACGATGAATTCAAAGGAGAGCTGGCTAATGGGGAGTTTGAAGCGGATGGGGTTGTTGATAGTGGAGTATTTGGATTGGATGACGTCTTGATTCCAGCTGGTTTAGGTAATATAGGAACGTTTTTAGAACGTGATGCGGCAGACGAAGGCGACACAGCCGATGGGCTGTTGCTTAAAAATTGTAACATCTGTTGTGGTTGTTGTTGTAATAACGCAGTCTGCTGTTGCAACTGTTGAGGTGTCATTTGAAGTTGTGATAGCTGTAGTTGTAACTGAAGTTGCATCTGTTGCAGTTGTTGCTGAATCTGTTGTCGCTGTTGAGCAGGCAACTGTGCAAGACGTTGCTGAACTTGTAATTGCTGCTGTGCTTGTAGTTGTAATTGTTGCTGTAGTTGGAACTGTTGTTGTTGCTGTTGTTGTTGTTGCTGTTGAGTGGCAAACTGTTGAGTTAACAGGAATGATTGATTAGGAAAGCTTTGAGGCATGAACGTATTGCCAGACATTGGAGACCCACTGGACGGATGAAATTGGAACTGTGGTTGTTGAAATTGTGGTGCGATTTGAGCTCCTGCTTGAGCATCAAACGACATTGGAGCAATTGGGCTACCAAAATTGATATTTGTACCGCTTAAACTCATTTGCCTATTCGCATATAAGCTACCTTGAGAACCGTTGATAGACTGTCTCTTCGAATTTCTCTTTTTGATGACATCCGTTTTCAACGACAATGGTCTCATCGTACCATGTAATTTTTGGAACAAACCACAAGCATTGCAAAGGGTGTTACCCTGAGAATCTCTTCTCCACAATGGAGTCTTTGTAGTACTACAGTTTGAACATTTAGATATGGGTTTGCTGTTGAGTGAAGTCGTTGATGCAGATCTCATCGAAGACAACGTTGGAGCCGAAGCAGAAATTTTTGAATCAGTTTTGCTATCTTCATCCTGTGTTTTCTTATCTTTTGAATTATTATTCTCTTCTTCTCCCACCAGCCCTAACTGTTTTTGTTTTTGTTGTTGCTGGAGATCGAGAGGTTTAGTTCCATCTTCTAAAGAGACGTCAGACTTAATCAGTGATGATTTTGGTGAGATTGCATCGGCATCACCGAACCCTTTCAAAAATTTGTCATTTTCAGAATCATCCATAGGAATGGGTTTAGCTTTTGAAGATGAATAGTCTGACATGACGTTGGCGTTGCTCGAAGAAACCAAAGGAGGAGCCTTGATGTGGAAATCTAGTGGTCTCAAAGATTTCAAACCGGTTTCATTTTCATTTTCTTCTTTTCTTCTTTTGAATTCTTTCAAAAATTCAAAGTCTGCTTCGTCTGAAAACAACTTGTCGTTCTTGAGGTCTAGTAAGTCGTCAATGTTCAGTTGTAGGTCATCGCTGATATCCTTTTGGAATGTCTTATTCGAAATTGTCTGACTGCTGTTTCCACCACTAGGGCTTTCCGAAATTGATAGAGGAGTCACCATGCTGTTGTTGTTAGCACTAGTGGTGTGGAACAAATTCAAGCCATTGTTTGAGTTATGTCTGGAAGCATCTCTAGAGCCAGAACTAGAAGCGGCAAAATCACTTGGTGGAGTGATCAAATCGTTGTTGCTACTGCTATTGTTGTTTCCAATGCTGTCCGTACCTATCGAGGAAACAGATCTATGATCTGGATTTGAATTTTTGAGACTGTTCATAAAGCTTGGAGAAGTTGAAGCGAGGTTCAAAGATGAAGGTGTCAGCATGGAATCATCCAAGATGAAGTCTTCATTGTTCAGGCTGTTGATCAATCTATCATGCTGTAATTTCTTTGACTCTTCTCTTAAAGTTCTATTTTCAATTCTTGGATACAGAGGCAGCAAATTTTTTGCCGAGGAGTATATATCCCATATCGAATTTGACTCCATCTTTTTCGAGCGAATATCAATAAGTGAGAATATACCTTGTGTGTTAGAATAGTTTTGTTATCACGCTCTGGTAGCTGAAAATAAGTTGGTTGTATGACAAGAAACGGAGAAAAGAGGAAAGAACAAGAAAACAGAAAAAGAGCAAAAAAAGAAAAGGAAGCAAAAAAAAGCTTGTAATAATTTCTGTTAAATTAAAAACAGAAGAGGTTGCAAAAGTTGAAACTTGTTTAATATCAGAGAGATCCAATAGCAGGTCTTGTTGTAATTAAGATTGACTTTGATGGTATGTAAAGGACTCTATAGTACCCTTGTTCTTTGGATATAAAAAATTTCTCGAAAAAGATCGATCGAATGATGTGGCGAGGGGTATGAACAAGAGAGAGCCTTTGTAAAAGATAGTGTGGATGGAATACAGTTGACAAGTAACTAAAATTAAATCAAATTGGATTAGATTATATTGAAGAAGTGTCAAGGAACAAAAGGCTAGCAGAAATGGTGAAAGCGTCAGGTCAGGTCAGGTCAGGTGAAGAAAAGAACAAGACCAAAGACGGCTAGCGGCAGGAATGAACAAAGGGAACTTCGATCGAGTCCACTTCGCCTTATTGGCACGAGCCGCGCCTGGCAGACAGGGGGCAAGGAAGGGAGTCGTGCGTGGCACATTGCGCTCTTCTAGCTTATATAAATTTCTTTTTTTGCCGTTTCTGCGCCCTTTTCTGTCTGGTGGCAGTGAGTTTACTGCCGTGGCTTGCCGGCTGACTGTTTCTTCAGCGGCCTTGTTATATCACAGATTTATTATACGACGTTTTTTGCTATTGTCTGGCCTATTTTTCTCTTGATTATTATATAATATATGTTATAAAACTGTTTGTTATTCTCGCCGGGTGCGTGCAACTTTCTATTGTCTTTCTTCACTTCACTGCAATGTTAGATGTGCAACATGTGCAACTAATTCCTCGGACTGTTTTCTCTTTTTTTTTGCATGCTTTTTTTTGCCTTGCAATTCTTCATCGGGGCCCTTTTTGGTTGCCGCGGCATGCCTCCCTCTCAGATTCAGATTTTTCCGCCTTTGCTCAGTGGCCTCCTTCACTACTACTATTAATTGTTACTGTCACTCTTCACATAGATGCTTTCTGATCTTTGATCAGTTATACTTATATACTTACTGGGTGCATGTATATGTAGATCATACTGTTCTGCACACCGGGCTTATATATATATATATATAATGTATATATAATATATACTATATATATATAATTCCACAACCGCGCCTCCCGTGCGCACTGTCACCTCCCCCCCGGCGACGTGCACTGTATAATAAATAATTCATAATTTAATTCCTGTAATATAATATCATTGAACCGTTTTTCCTCGAGAGCAGCAACTGGGCCAGGCTCGGGATTTTCGTGCCTGCTGCTGTGTTTTAATTCTAATTTTTTAAAATTTACATTGCAGAAAACGGCTTTCAAAATTTTAAGCATGCCAGCCAGTTACCAATTAATTTACAGTTCTTAGCGCATACGTCTCATTCCTCGAACTCAGGCAGGGCACGCATACAGGTCGACAGTAAGGGAAAGTTGAACCGACTAACCGGTCCGCTGCCGCCTGTGCAAACTCTGTTTCCCCCCATCTTCTACAGGCTAGTGTCTCGAGATCTATACAAATCTTTTAACCTATCGTTTACGATGTTGAGCATTACGATTGACGCCAATACATACGACAAACAATTATAATTAAGTTACATATAACACACAGTACGTAGTTCCCATCTTCTCTATCATAACCTTTAGAAGACCTCTCCGCGCATCAAAAAAAAAAAATTGATGAAAAAAAAAGATCATCCAACAACAAACGCATATAATATAACATGTATGATGCATATAAAGCAAAGCAAAGCAAACCCCCCGCTTCCTCCTCCTCGCGGGTCTCGCCATTCGCCGACGTTTTCCCGCTGCTTCGCTTCCAAGCTGTCAGACCGTCAGTGCCGTATGACGTGACGACGTGCCACTTTATATATGTTTCATGTAGCTTATTTGACGAATCGAGAAAAATTTGGATGGCGATGAATTTATATGCAGACACACTTATATTTGTTAAATCTCCATCCTTTCCCCTTTTGGTCCACCAGAGCTTCAAACTCCATCGTAAAGGACACAAGAAAAGACAAAGCCCAAATATATAAACTGTCCCTTTTACCTTGTCAACCGAAAAAAAACAAAGATTGAAAGAAACAACATCTTGATCTTGATCTTGCTATTTTTGACAAAGACACCCACCCATCATTATCCATCACACACCTAACAATCAATCGTAAGACACGGATCTCGCGCGCGTGACTTGCCACCTTTTCATCTTGTTTTCACAAGGATCTATTTGTTCCCCGGCCAAATTCAATAGAAATGAAAATATTTGTTTATAAATAATTTGTGCATGCATATCATCATAATCATATTAAATCACCTAAAAATTGATTCGTCGCTTTTATTTCTTTTTTCTTTTTGCTTACCTATTCTTTGGCTTTAAAAGCTCAAGATGTCTTGGTGAATGGTTAATTTGCAGGCAAGCTGCTACCGTCCTGTCCAAAATAACAATCCCCCTAAGTTAAAGAATTTAAATACTCCGAACAATGCATTTTCTCAGCCACTTCCTAAAGCTCACCCCCAGCTTTCCCTGCAGCACGATGCTGCCAAGTTGGACCATGTGGGGTAATACAGAATGCCGTGTCTACTTGTCTCAGGGACAGACAGGGCTCCTCACATGTAAAAATTTACTACTGCAATTCAGAAGCCATGAAGCCATGCCTACATACGGCTTCTCTTACTTTTTGGTTAACAAACTCTGGGAAAACCCCCAGATATCATAATCATTCGTCGTATACATGCAATACCAGAAAAAAAACAGAGAAAACAGATATATATAAAATCAAAAAAGGGGTAGAATAAAACTTAATCAACAATAAAAGTAAAAACAACAAAAAAACAAAACAAATAGAAAGAAAGAAAGCAAAAAAAGTGCAAATTCATACCCTGCTTCAAGTAAAGAATCTAGATAGATAGATAGATAGATATCGAGTTAAAGCCACCTCAACTCCATGTCAATTAAGCCATTATTAAATCTTTAGCTTGTCTTCGTTCCATCTTCTTCATCTTGTAGAAATTAATCTCTAGTGGTGCTTCCGCTACTTCTCTCTCTCAATTTTCTTTCTTCTTCATCCAGCAACGATAACTTCAACGCCTGTTCAATCATTCTTTCTTCAATTTCCAACTGTTCTTGCCTAGTATATCTACTCGTGCCAATCATCGTTCTATATCTTCTTTCAATATCAAGAGCTCTAGGATTTTCCGATCCTATAATAAGCCCACCTCGAGTAGATCCACTAATCGTATTAGTATTGCTGTTACTTATATCGTTATTAACAATTAAACTTGATGCATGTAGCGCTGTTGCAGCAGCAGATCTTCTGGCTATTTTTGTTCTGGCATTCAACAACTTCTGCTCCCAATCAGGTCTAATGAAATCAATCGTTACGACACCAGGTGCCGTCGGAGGTAGAGAACCTCTTCTCTTTCTAGTCGGTGCCTGTGCCTGGGCTCCATTGGCCGTTTGTACATTAGAACTGCTCTCTGCAGCATCAGCCCCACCACTATTAACAGTACCTAAAATGGAACTATCAGTAAACGATCCAGAATGCCTTGGAGGAGTTCCTTGTGCGGAATGGGACTTAGACATCGCATAACTCAACGAAGATCGATGATGTGAATTTGAAGTGGAAATATTTATCGCTGTAGAGCTGGAACGGGATGTATCAGTATCCGGCTCTTCCTCAATTGTAATACTGAAGTCTCTAAAATCACACGCAGGGCGACCGTTTATACCACATCTAAAGTTTGGTGGCGTATAAGTCACACCAAAATCGGACATCGCACAGAATGGGCATTTGACAGGCTCACTGATCAAGTCTTCAGGATCGTCCACATCATCAGAATTAGGGTTTGAGCCTGGTGCAGCGGATTCATCATGAGGTGGATGTGGGTCCAAACGTTTCATTTGAACAAAACATTCGGTACAAATTGGTTGGACGCAACATCTAGAAAGGTTCAAATTCGGTGGATAATAAAGGAAACAAATTGGACACTCGGTTGCATTTCTATATAACCTTAGTAGTAAATCATCAGACGGAATATCTTCGAAAGTTTTTATGCCGTTTTGCTGAATTGATTTATCCTTTTCATATCTCATACTAGCTTCCTGTTGCAATGTTACAGCAACTTCTTTTAATCTCTTTTTGAACATCTTACTTTCTTTTCTTCTCATGGAATTCACACTTTGATGTATCTTGTGATCATCTGGATCTTCTTCATCATCATCTAAATCCTCTAAAGAAACTTTTGCATGGAGTGGTACTTTTCTTAGATATGCAAGCAACTTTTCATCGGTCCAATTCTCGTCAAAATCTTGTAACGGAGTGAAAAACGGAGCCAATTTTCTGTCGATTATCAGCTGCCTCACTATTTGTGTCTTATAACTTAAACTGAATTTATAGCTATCGTATGGAGCCAAATACCCACCATCGACACATTCGTTATAACGGACGATCAAATTCATCATCTGCTGTTCTCTTTGCTTTTGTTTGTCTTTGTCTCTTTCCTTCTTAGCCTTGGTGGACAACTTAGGAAAACCTCTGGGAGATACAATCAATTCTCTTGTGAAGGAGGAGGACCGCAGTGGTCTAGCCTCTTTTGTTGGTGTGTTACCCATGGTATGTATGTATGTATGTAGATATATGGAGAAGTATGGAGGGAGGAAGGGAGTGAGAAAGAGAGAGAGGAGAGAGGGGGGAGGAACACTGATAATATGATTAATTGATGCAGAGAATGTCAGCCACTGCAAACACAAACAAACGATTAAGCTATGAACTTTGGATCTAATAAATTATAATCCTGAAGTAGATTCAAGATTCAACTGGAAGGGCGCTACCTGTGACAATCGGGATAAACCGGATTTCGGAAACAGATAATCGCAACTAGAGTTGTAAACGTAGAAGAACGTAATAGTTTGACCGAAAGAAACAAAAAAACAAATCTGAGATCCCCAGTCTTGTGGCAAGTAGTCTGTTGGTGGTAATAAGAAGGTTGACACCAGATGCTCAAGTAGGGTGGCCCTAGACGCTTAAGTTGATCAAAGGCTGTGTGGTCGGTACATGTGGAAAAAGTGTCGCAACATAGAATCGGATAAGCCTATGCTGATTTCTGGATCGATCCCGGTCAGCTCTCTTACTTGCCTTCCCCGGGGGCGGGGGCCACCTGGCGGTCGGTCGGTAGCTCGCGCCGCGTGGTGCTGCGCCGGGGGGGGGGGAGGCCTTCAGCCTTCAGCCTTCAGGGTTCCACGGTTCCACCGCGCAGAGGCGCTCCGATGGTGTATTATACCGACGCGGCGGGAGCAACAAAGCAAGCAAGCAATAAATCAATGAGTAAATCAGACGAGCAAGCTGTCAAGATGGAGAGTGCATTGTAGAGTCTGATCTCACATATTAAACAGGATACGTAGTCGTTGTTGCTATTCTCGCAAAGTAGTATACAATATGCTTATCAACTACTCTAAACGTGCTTTGCAACCCCAGAGGATGATAGCCCCATTATATTACCTTTTTGTATTCCTTTACAGCCTTAGCTAGAATCTGGGGAAATACTACGGGTTCTATATATTATCTCAATGTGTCTATTATGTAGAAATTAAAGTAGCTTCTATTTAATGCCTTAACCCATACCCAAGTCCAACCCCTAGTCCCACGACACAACATGCTGCAGTAAACACTGCCAAACACCCAGAGGCAACTTTATAACCTTTAGGAACTCTACCGAATCCCCTATCGACATAACCGATGGCTATAAGAATCCAGAATGGAGGAGTCAAGAATGAAATTAAAACAAAGAAAAGCGCCATCGATTTAGAGCAGATCTCAGCACTTCTGGTCTTATGGAAATGGTCACTACTATCTATTTTTTCATCTCTATAAACTGAGCCTACTCTTGAAGATCCGCCACCACCATCTGATGAAGAGTATGTAGAATTGTTGGACCGTAACATGCCTGTTTGTGAATTTACATCTGAAAAACGTCTTGGCTTTTTCAAGTAGGCTTTTTCGATGTTCAACAAACTGTTACTATTTGGTATTTTGCTAACAAATTTATCGTAGTCCGATTGAATCTGATTTTTCATTTGGTTAATCTCGGGATCAGAACGGTAGGATGATATTTCACCCTTTTGCAGTAACAGGTGCCGTGTACCAGGAACGTTTTTTCTAAAACTATAATTTGAGGAGGAATGAACAAGAGATAGAGGCTGGCTCGCTGTTATATTCTTATCCTCGTGTATCGGCTGTTTATGAATATCTGATTGTGAATTGTTGTCTGAGCTGTTCGTTATGAAATCCATGAGATTGAAATGAGGTTCTCTTATTTGATCATCAGCGGCCTTTTCTTGATCATCTTTTTCATTGTCATCTTCTATAATTTGACTTTCATCTTCCACAATGGTATCGTATTTTCTACGTTGTGTATTGGACTCAGATGCAACAGTAGCATATTCTATCAATAGTGGTGACTCTCTTAGGACAGCCGAGATGTCAGCATGCGTTATTCTAGATATTTTAGCTTCACCTTTCTCGATTTCGTTTATCGATTCCGATGAATCATAAAAATTTGCTAAACTTTGACTCTCTTGGAGAACCGTAAATCTTCTCAATTCTGAAACGGACCCTGAATGCCGGTTCGAGTTGTCACCACTTGAACTGCTAGAAGTGTGAGGTGCACCTTTGTCCTGGTATATCTTAAACCTTTGACTTCCTGTCGAACTCTTATAGCTTCCTGAACGTTGTAAACTTTTCAGTGCAGAACTATCATCACTACTTATCTTGTTACTTTTCACACTGCTAGATCTTGATATTTCTTCGAGCACTTTTTCTCTAAAGTATCCTTGCGATTTTTGCGATTCTTTGATAAATTTCTCTTTATTTTTTCTGGATCTATTTTGTAAATTTATATCAGAAGGTAAAAAATCTGCCGAGCTGCCTTGCTTACCTTTTGCTTCAAAACTTGAACTTTTGTTCTCCCCAGATGAATTACTTGAGTCGTTTGTAGTATCCAAGGATGACAAATCACCGGTGAAGTCAACAGTCAAGTCTGCTTGCGCAACAGAAGTGTTTTCTTTGTCTCTATTATCACTAAAGCCATCGTTTCCCTCTTCATTTGTAAAGAGCTGATCTGAAGATTTGGAGTGTTCGTCACTGAACTTTCTAGGTGCCGAAACTGTAAATGAAGGGTGATTGGCTTTTCTCTTTAAGGGGCTCAAACCTTTCAAAGATATCTTTGATGGAGACTGATTGATATCCAGGCTCTCTGTAGATTGAGTTCCTGCACGGGTAAGCCGATTCAGTAGACTTTCATTATCTCCAAAGTTTTCTTCTGGTTTCGATAATTTGAAAAGGTTTCTCAATTTGGACGACGAGGACGGTGTAACAACCCCTGATTGTCCTATTAGTTTCTTTATCGGAGTATTTCTAGAGTATGGACTAGTCATCAACTTACTGGGACTTGAACCGGTTGCTATAACGTTTTCCGTTCCATGGGTCCTCGGAAGGTTCAGATTTTCGTCAGATGATGAACGGCTCGACATGTTACAGATGATCCCTACTAGTTTTGATGAAGGTGTGGGTATCAGAAGATAAAAAAAATCACTATTTCAAAGTATCCTCAGGAATGCTATACCGAGCTATGTACTCGATACGACTCCCTTTAGCCTATCGTTAACCTCTAGAGCCAACGCAACTGAATAAAAAGGATCACTTACATGTGTTGCGAGAGTAGGTGCATATGGGTGTTTACATATTACCGCATTTGGGAAAGGCAAAACACAGAAGATCCCGAGGATCTGAGTCTCGGTGTAAGGGTGCAACTATTTTTTTTATAAACTTAATGATCACAATCCATGCGGGGCTATGTGAGAGTATTAGGCAGTTGCACAAAGAATATTTATTTTATTTGTTTTCTTATTCTTTTCTTTTCGTCTTCAGACTAGCGGATATGGGTGCCCACTATATGATAGCGTTAGATAGAAGTTAGTTCGCGGATTATGGAACTGATTGATGGTTATGAATCTCCTTCGTCAGAAGATTCGTTACATTCTGATTCAGAAGAGCTCGACCAGAAGCGTGGGGACACGTTGAAGTTGAAATTACCACCTACTGAAATTGGATTAAGATATTCTAAGAAACCATTGGCCAGAAAGAGTAGAAGTGCAAATGATACGGAGTCAACGACGTTTGTGTACCTTAATTTAACCCCAACAGTGGAACAACATGCGATGTTTGAAATGTACTGTTCTAAAGTTTCGAAATGGCTCTTATCGAAGAAACTAGATGCACAATGGGAAATTGACCCTAGTTATTTGAATGACGAACTAACTAAAACCTTTACGGATTTGCATATTTCATTATCGTTCAATATATCACTACCCATGGACGGTTTCGATTTGCTTATAGAAACATTGAAAAGAGAGCAGATAAACTTCCCACTCAAACTTGGGTTTTCGAAAAGGTTAAGATTATTACCAAATTTGAATAATTCAAAAATGTTTATCTCTCTTATGCTGGATAGCGTTTCAAAGCGTAAGTTGAGGAGATTTGTTGGTTGTATTAATGGTTTTATTAGTGAATATCTCACTGAAAACAACACGAACAGAACTACCAACAACATAATTTATGATTATGATTATCTACATCTATCGATAGGTCAATTGATTCCCAGGGGTTATCAATCGCTAGAGACTCTCTCGTTTTTGAGGAATTACGAGATGGATCTTGGTGAACCTCTGGAGTTGGAATTTTATAACGTTTATATGACTCAGGGACGATCGGTGATTCCCATCTTCTGATCAATGGATAGATATAAGTACTATAATGGATTTTATGATATACCCATAACATATACATGCATTAATTGAAACTTCTTAATTACGTAATGAAACAGCTAATCTAAGATGCAGAAACAACCCTACAGGAGAGCCGCAAATTATTATGGCAGAGAGAAGAGCACTTTGTGTATCCTAGGCACGCACCAATTTATTTTGCCTACAGCCAGATGATGGGAGATTCTGTGCACTCAGTGGAACTAACCAACGTTTATTATAACTTGATTACCACGTTTAAGCTATTCTTTACTACAATTGAAAATCTCCGAGTTAATTGATATTTGAATCAGTTTAGAAAGATGTCCAATTTATCTCCAAATGATCCATTGTACGAACCACCACAAACTGTAGACCTGTCCTCACTGACTCCACAAGAAGCCAAGCTATACAAGCTCTATGGCAAATTACCAAAAAGATCGGATATTTTACAGAGTAAGTTAAAAGACCGTAAGTTCTTTGATAGTGGAGATTATGCCATGTCTAAGGTGACAGGACACAAGGAACAAGTTGGTTCGATTAACCCTTTGAAGTTGCCAAACATTGAGAACGTTGCTAGAATCAACAGAAACTCCATAAGTGGTGCTACTGCAGGTGGAATATTGAGTGCCAATCAACATAAATCCAATTTGGAAAACGAATCCACTGAGGAAGCCATTGATGATTCTAAATAAGCTCGCCTTTTCGTATGGTGCAATGCGTTGTTGTGTGATTTTTTTTTCTTGAATGTTTTGGACTCTCTTCCTCTTTATCCATTGTGTTTTGACCTTGTGAGTTTTGATGAGCCAATTTTATCTTCGTGTTAAATTGGATTGATGAGTTTATGTTTATATTTATAGTTTTTTATTTGAATTTTTTTTTTTTTGTTTTTTGTTTAGGAATAGGGTTTTGTTCCATCATTTCCAAAAGTTGTTGCGATGGCTGCTTAGTTTATTTCCATTTAGTCGCTTCAAATACCCCCATCTATAAATGCATGAATGAATGTGTGAGTTGAATGGAGACAGCTTAGCATGGCATCACAAAGCTAATCATATTTGCGATTTGTCGGGATGCAGCAGCCACCAAGTTGAAAATCGATCGATTCAGAGTATTGGAAAATTGATTCCAACTTAGCGTTTAACAATACTGCGGGAACAAGGATCAGCAATTACAACCGACGGTTTTTTCACTCAACTTTTGAATCAGGTGTTGTATGTCTTGGAGCATCAACTTCACTTTTTACTATCCTAGTTTTGATATATAGTATATAGTTTATTCAATTAATTTATAAATGGAAATCCGTTTATGATAAGTTCTTGTTCGTCCCTCATGCCGCATTTAAAGCGTAGCAACAATAACAACAACAAAAAAAAGAGAAAAAGATATATAAAAGTAGATCCTATGAAAAACACTCACATCTCAGAAGGACAACATGCTATTTCAAATGAATTGTAGACAGGTTTATAAAGATGCTTAGAAATCAAAACAAAAAAAGTTAAACGAGTGCAAGTAACAAAAAAAGTAAACTGACAACAGTGCTCTCCATTCACGTGGAAACAAAAACAAAAACAAGTAATCTCCCAGTGATCAAATCAGCTGAATAGGTGCCTACTGACCTTTCCAAAGATGATCAAAGAAAGAAATAAGAACGATCCAATCCACAAAATATCGGCCAAAGAATTGTAGTCATTAAAAATGCTAGTGAGGCTCAAGTTGGAATCGGTCATTATGCAGATAAACATAGAAAGTATGGAGCCCACCGAAGCAGACACAAACCCACTAGTAGTGGCATCCAAGATGATCCAGAGTAGTAAATTGACTAGGCACCAAACTAGAGAAGCTTGTAATTTTGAAGACCATTCGTATTTTTTAAGACAGTACGATAAACCAATCAATGCAACTGTCGATCTGATGATGGATGATGTGTCAAACAAAGTGTCCTTTGAGTTTGATCTTGATTTGGAAAAAAATATGAAATCAAATAAAGGTTGAATGGAGCCCAAGATCAAACCGATTATTGAATTATTGAAGATCTCAACTTCAAAAGGTGTTAAACTCTTAGTAAACGGTAAGTAGAGTTGCACCAATGCATCTTTAAACACATAAAAGATACCATAATCTGCCAAATTGGGTAAAGTTGCGTTCAGTCTGTGGATCTCCTCAGCTAACCCAACAAATAGGTTACCAAATACGCATAACGTTAGACATTTGGCAAAAAATATGGCAAATCTCAGCAAAAGTGGGGTTGAAGTTGTCCGAGGCTTGATAGGTTTCGTTTCCAGTGTTATATTATTCGATGATTTATGAATATTTTCCTTCAATTTGGCGTAGATGTCATCAGCTGGATCCTCATCATCAAGCTCACCAACTTCGGTACCATAAATCGAGAATAGTTGAGGGGTAGTTAACGAAACAACGGACTGATTTCTTTTCATCTCGGTGGGATCGCCTTTCGTTGACGGTGTCGTAGCCATGCTTGTATTAATGTTGGTGAATAAATCAAAACAAAAAAAAGTAGTAACGTAGAATAGAAGAAGCAAAAAGTGTATTTAAAGAAAGAACGGTGCCAACAGTGATATATAGTAGTTACACCAACAGGCTTTGCAAGAAACTGGAGAACAGACACCGATTCAAATCAGTTGGCCGGCCGGTGCCCAAAACAGCTCCTGGCCAACAGTTTAAACAAGCTGCGAATGTGATTTTCGAGGATTACGTGATATATTACAAATTTCGTTCTCCAGCTCCACGAGTGGCTGAGTGGCTGAGTGGCTGTCTGAGTGGCGGGGTCGTCTGGATTGATTCTGTTTTTGTTTTGACAGGCAAGAGAGGTGTGAACAGGTTAGACAACTTGTTACACGTCTGTAGATGGTTGTGGATGAATTGGCGAATGGAATGGCCAGAGTAGCTAGGATAGAGCGTGTGGGGATACAAGTGAACAGATTAACATATCATACATTGTGGCACTACGTAGATGATGCACAACATTCATTTACCATTTTGAGCCTACAGCTGAAGAAACAGAACCTTCTCAGGAGTTTGTTTGGGATCTATTTTGATCTGCTTGGAAATTGCAAATAATCACCAATATCAGCTAGTATGAAAACTGTTGAGCAAAGATTAAGTCTGCATAGTTTTATCCCCCAGGTATTGCGGGGTCAGGAGAAGCAATCTAGGAGGAACTATATACAGTTCTCAAACTTCTACAGAATCTTTTTGAATTTCCATCGTTTTGTGTATTTTCGCACTTTGTTCTTCAATTCCATGATATCTGGTTAACTGTTCACCTAGCGTGACCTTGTTTGATTCTTCCTGATGAAAATGTCCATCAAAGTACTGCCGCATACGGCCCTCTCTCTCCTAGGAATCTGATTCCTGGTCATTAGGACGAATGAATATGCTATGTTATGTGTTAAATTAGTTAGCTATTATATAGAATAGTCATTTCCCTAATGAGACGACTGCTCTCTTCAAAGGGTTAGGCTTATTTTTAAATACCCTCGTCGAGAATAAACATTATTATTATTATTATTATTATTAGTGGTATGCAGCTCTGTTCTTAACAGACAGATGGTGGGTTCGAATCCGGCTTGGGGTACAGAAAGAGATGAAAGCGCTAAAAGTTGCTTACAAAGATAAGCCAGAATCAAGCTGAGATAGACTTTTCCCCATAGGGGTTTTTAATGCCGCTCGGAGA
>JAJMBU010000139.1:0-22406 GCA_030565405.1 Ogataea paraovalis
TATAGACTATCGTCATTCTGTACTTCTTCTTAGAATGATAAGTTCTCTATATATTATATATATCATGTGGACTGTGTAGTTAACTATAGTGCTTGATGGATAGATGTGTCATTTAAGTAATCATAATATTTGATTGCATCATTGAGATTCAATAAATCTTTACAGAGTGGAGAAGTAAGAGAAGTAGTCAATCCAAGGGTTCACGATGGTGTAAAGTTGTGGGAAAACTGAAAAAGGACTAGTTGGTGGCAAAGATAACGGTGGGGTTGTTGTAGTCTGCCTAACAGAAGAAGTCGTAGTTTCAGGAGTAAAAAAAGTAATTGTAAATAAAGTAGAGACAATTGACTGGGTAGTTGGTAGAGTGTTTTGTTTTGTAGTACGACCTCCTTGTAATAATATTTTCAAAGATTAAAATTGCAATTAAACTGTAAGAGTTCCAAAATTAGCCTAAAAAAATACTAGCTTCCTGACAAAATAAATAGAGAGAGAAAGATAGAAAAAAAAGAAGACAAGACAAGGAAAATGAGGATGATTTAAACAAAAAGAGAGGCTTAACCTGACGAAAGAAAAGATCATACAGAAATAGCCAAAAGAGGCAGAAAAAGGAGTAATCTCAAACAGAGGAAAAAGAGAAAGGGAATTATTAAGAGAAAAAAGATACATGCTAATCCATTACTTAAGCGTGCGAATATACGAATTTGTATATTACGCTAACGATGTTATATTGTTGCTCCTTTATTTTCCATCGCGCAGCTGTTATGCCATGTACTCTAGTGCTTGTTTATCGATCCAATCTTCTCGATGCTTAAAATAAGCTTCTAGATAACTCTGGTGTTGGACCTACTTCAAATGTGACCGGTAGCGATCCTGGAGGAGTGGGGAGCTGGCTTGGGTTTCGGTATGGGTGTGGGAATTTTTGCCTTGTATCTTCACAGAGTTGCTTTATATTATGAAAGAAGGTCACAAAACCAAATTTTGTGATGCGACCTTTGTTGCAGCAAATGGATGCTGGAAATTTATACTTCTTGTCCTTTGTTATCTCAGTTAGATTGTATAACGGTATTGTATCTCGAATGAATCAAGTCTCATGATAAAAGTTTCATAATCATATTTTGGCAACGTTGCTAAGGGGCGGTACTGCCGAATTACAGGTCGATTATCAGCTACTAGAACTTTTGCTAAGCTTATTACTTCCATCAATGCAACTACCGCTTTTGCTATCAGATATTCTCCATATTGCAACTCTTAGAGTAATAGGTTTGAGTGGTTGTTGAGCTACTAAAATGGAAGTCGAGCACCCGAGTAATACAGTACTATTGGGATTTTTAACGGTACCCAAACGACCGTTGTAGAGGTTAGTGTCCAACCCAATAGCGACATACTCTAGTGCAAAATATGAATCTGGAAAGAAGACAGCCAAGCAGGTTATTCACCACACCTATGGCATTTAATGCAGCTCGCACCATATTGTGCATATGATCATTAAACAACATCATACTCCTTAAGCACTTTGTTTACTCTTCGGGGTCATTTAACTTCCACTGAATTCCTCTTTGATCATTCCTTTGAGATACCCATAGTTCAATCCCCGCTTTTCATTATAGGTTCATATTTCCAGATATGTGTATTCCCGATATTTTCACAGCTAAGTGTCACACTTTAAACAGTAGTGAATAGTCCTCGTTGTCATTGAATATTTTGTGCTTATCTCCACCCACTTTTAGTATATTGGTAACTTACTATAATGAATCATAGTGAACTTACCCTTAATACTTGATCTAATTCTACTTAGCAATCCGTTCGACTCACCTGATATTAACAAGCTTTTATAGTAAGTAGTGAATGAATAAGCTTAAATCTCCCTGCTGGCCCCACAAATTTTGTTGTATATGAGGGCACTTCTCAGTTCGTTCAATCAATCAAATTTGTGTAAAGACGCATTGATGAGTTTGACGAAGCTTCATCGGATGAGTTACAACTTGCAATCCAGAACTTGCAATCCAGATGAGTTCAACAGACGGGCTTATCGTTTGTGCCGAGGTTCATGAGATAGTTCTACGTAAGATCAGCTTGTACATAACTGCTGCGCCACTCATTTTCAAAACATTATGTGGCGTAAAAGTTTGTTTCCGTATGCGATACCAATTTATTTTTATAGTGCCTGTGAGTGTTAAGTTCATGATTTCTTATCAAAATAAATTTACATAATAGATGAACACACTCTGAATTTTTTCGTAACATCGAAAGTAAAGATGTAAGTATTGTATTAACTATATACCAAAGTTAATCTCAGTAATCAACCTTCAGTAAGACATGTCGAGCAAGAGCTGAAATAATAAAAATAGAGATCAGAGGTAAAAAAGAAAAACAAATTTATAGTCCACGTCTGTGTCTCTCTGCACATCACACTGAACAGTCATAAAACAACAAAAAAAGATAATCCGGTGAAAAGAAAAATATAAAATAGAAGTAAAGAAAACTGGCACATCAATAAATGAAGATGAATTTTATGCTAGTAAGAGATAACATAATTTCCATTATAATTTCCGCTTTTTCCGATCAGATATTTTTATGATAGAGCTCACCACTCTGTTGCGCCCTTAGAGCATCTCTCCGTGTATAATACCAAGCCAAAGTAGTCAGTAATAGACCCAAGGAACTCAAGCATGCTGTGTAGGTGAATCCGACGTGATATCTTGGTCCATCTTCCGTATTCCAAACAAGAATTGGGACCCATGCACCAGTAACATATGCAACTGTGTTGGTGCAAACAACCGCAAAGTTTCTCTTCATATCATCTTGGAATAATAACCGATTTACCCATGAATAAATCAAAGGCTGGCCCCAACTGGTAGGAACACCCACAATGAAATAAGCAGCCCAGTGCAACCCTCTTGGAATGTGCCAAACTGATAGAACCGCACACCCAAATATTGAAAAGATGAAATATGCTCCTACCAGGACATAATTGTAACGTCCACCAACATAATCATGGATATAAGTAAGAAGCAAGGTGAAAAACATTGAAATACCATATAAGATTGATGGATACGTATTGAACTTACTTGGTGGAAGCTCAAGATCGATTTTCATCCAAGTAGTAAAGGTAGGTTGACCGATTGCAGCACAAGAGTTGTTATAGCACAAGAACAAAAGTGAAAAGACGTAAATATGCCATGTATTGAAAAAACTTTTGATCTTCTGCCATGTGTACTTCTGTCTTGTATTCAACTGAGCACCAATTCTTCTTCTTCTTTCCAAGGCAACCAGCTTGTCCTGTTCGGTGAAGAACCAGGCATCTGTTGTAGAAGGAGTGTTAGGATCGACAAACATGGTATAAATACCAATAGGAACAGAGATAATAGCATCAAAAATGAACATCCACTTGAAAGGCTCTATATGGGAGTTAGAAAATCCTCCTATAACACCTTGTTGTAAGGGACCGGAAATCATGTTTGCAGCAACACCAGAACATGCAAAATATGCAGATCTCTTTGAAAGCTCTCCAGGACTATACCATGAACCAAGAAGATACTCTAAACCTGGGAAGTAACCTGCTTCCAAAAGCCCAAGGAAAAATCTGATTGCATATATACCTTCGATTTGATTAGGACCACACGTTATCATCAAGACAGTCAAGATGGCCCAGATAATTTCCAATCCACCAAGATAGAAACGTGCAGAAATTCTGTGCAAAATCAAGTTAGAAGGAATGGCACCGATAATGTATCCGACTGTCCATAAAGTAACCATATAATTATACTGATTTGAATTCATACTATAGTACTCTCTCATACCATTAACATAGGCAGTAGCAACGTTGGACTGATTCAAATTTTTGATAAAATAACCCAACATAGAACTGGAAAGTAAAAACCAATCAAGCTTAACTAAAAACACCCTCTCTTTTGGGTGCTTGTCTAAACCGTCCCAAAAAAATAAACCAACTTTGAACCAAAATTTTTCTCTTCTAGCAATTTCTTGAGGGGTTAAATCAACGGTAAGGTCAATGTAGGGTTCAGTTCTAATATCACTAATGATTTCTTCGTTCACTTCTGACTCGTGGACATACACTTCAGTTCCTTTCAAAGACACTTCGGTTCCTTTTAGAGAGGCTGATGCTGGGTGACCCAGCGAGTCTGCATCTTTTGAGCTGTAAGACATAATAAAAGAACTCCCCGATTGCTAACGGTGTCTGATTCAATACTCTGTTCTGAACCGCATTATCCATCCAGTAACATCCCGGTACAAAACAAGGAAATATTTCTTATTTATACAGATTTTTTGGAGGACCACAGCTAGAGGTGAACTGAGATTTCCAACTCTTTTTGATTATCTTTTATCGCACATTTTCAATTGGCAATGAGCGATAACCAGCTGATGTTCCGACAAAACAAAAAGAAAAGAAATGTAAAAGATCTTCAAATACAACCACAGATAAAATTTCAGCTCCTGAGCACTTGTAATCGTTTATCGCCACTGTCAGTGGCGCCACCAGGCATATCGGTAAGGCGGTTTGCTCGATCTAATGTGGCGTTTATTGTCCCGCGTGGACCCTGAATTCTCGAGGCGCGCCCTCTTGTGGACCCTGAATTTCTCGAAGTGGTTTATTTTTCTTGGCACGTGGACCCTGAGAGATCGATGTGGCTTTCACAGGTGCCAACTCACCAAGCAAAATATCCATACACAGCGATTACTAATATGCATATCATAAGATCTGATCAGGCTAAGAGCTCGAAAAGCTAAGAGTGGAGCATAAAAAGTTCATAGAAAGTTCAGCCACAGGTCCATACGCCCCACTGTGTCTCCAGTTATATCAAACCGGCCTCTCGGTGTTCAACTCAACTTGGTAAGTAGTAGTGGCACAGCCAGGTTCTCCACTGCACGCCACTTGGAGTGGATCACTTGGCATCGGGGAACGTCACATGATCTTGCAACTCCTTATCGCTACTCAATCAGTGCCAACGGTAGCGTTTCTTGTTCGTATATATTGGGGAGTCAAGCCACGGTATTTAACACAACAATCAAGTAATTTGTTTATCGACCAATTCAGTTTATCACCAAAGCAAAAGAATTTTTGTGATGATCTTGACTAGTGTTAATATTAGAAGGTGCAATTCATGCATATGCGGTAATTCAATGAGTGCACTAGGTCATCTGGGATAAGCCTTGGTACATATTTTACACCAACAGATTTGCAGTTTTGTTTCTTATTCAAAAAGAAAGAAAAAAAAACACGAGTTCACTTTTCCACTACAAGGTCACAGTAATTTAACCATATGCTCTAACAGTTCCTTTTTATGCAACTGCAACACCGGGTACTCAAAGACTTCGAAGTTTTTTTTCCACGGAATATGATGGGAAACAATTTTCATGAAGAACGTGCTTGTGCTGACAAACTGAGAAAGTTGGTTTTCTGCTTGGCTTTCCTTTACATTCATCATCAGATTTCTCTATCTAGCACATATCATCCAACAGATAAAGTGAAATGGTGTTATTGGATTGACATCCAATTTACTATCATTATATTGATGGCCGATCCAGCAGATTTGACAACAAATCATTATTTATACTGTATGCAAACCGAAAGAAAAACATTACTCAGAATTGCTTGAGTAAATAACTCCACATTTTAGTGAATGATTACACCAGTATATCTCTTCTAATGTTGAACCAATATAAATATATGCTTGAGTAAAAGCGGATTTGAATTATACTGCGACAAGTTACATAGTATTAATCTCCTATTCAGTGGTATACAAGAAGCCAGAAAACCCAAAGCGGCCAACCTAGACGAAACAAAATTCAAAACGAAAAGTACATCTGAATATTCTAAATTGGTGTTCAAAATATGACAGATACTTTATTACATAGAACAGACACTTTTAACCCGTTATATATATCTATCTTAAACGATAACACAACAACTATCCTTATCCGAATAACTAACGGGTTTAGCAGATGCTACTTGGTTTTTAGAATTTAAAGCAGGATATGGTGTACTACTCACAACATAAGTAATACAAACATCAAAAACTTTTTTCACATTTGCACCTGTAATTGACGAAGTCTGTAAATGACCAACGATATTAGCACCAGTTCCATGACTCGTTGCCAATTCTTTAGATTGTGAAACTAGTTGCTCCGCAGACAACTGGTTTTTGAGATCTGATTTGCAACCCACCAAAACAATAGGCACTTCAGGTCTAATATCTAATACTTCATCGATCCATAGATCTTTAAAAATCTCTATTGAAGCATGAGAATCAATGGCGTAACAAGCAATCACAATATCGGCATCGGTATAAAAGGGCACTCTCATATATTCGAACTCTTCCTGTCCAGCTGTATCAGATATTCTTAATTTAAAGGCTTGCCCCGAGTCACTTTGAACGTAGCATGTAAAATTATCAATAATCGTCGGCTCATAGAATCGGTAGTCTGCTTTTGCGCTATACAAGTAATTGTTTGACAAGGCGGTTTTACCACAACCCGAGTCGCCAATGACTGCTATTTTAATTTCCCTTGGATTATATGAGCTGACAGGGTTGATTTGATGGAATTGTTGTAAACTGGCTGGTAACTTATAGTCATTTGTGGACATGTTTCTAGTTGAAATTTTGTCCAAAAAATTGGGAATAAAAATAAAATAAAAGGTATAGCAGCTAGATTCTAAGAAGTTACTCTGTTTGTTATTTCCGTCCAAGTCCTGTCCGATGAAGGTTCAAATCTATTAGACCAAGCTGATTGTTCAAAAGACAGATATTGGCTCCACTTCAATCAGAAATATTGAGAATAGTAGAAGTAGTCTATTCCTTACCACAGAAAGAATGTGCAGGTTGAATAATCAGTATCATTTGATTGCGGATAAGGGAAAGCATTTAAATAAACGGGCCCAAGAGCAAAACCTTGGGACTGACTCTTAGCAGAGAGCAGTAGGGGAGAAATAGAATGGTGCTCTGCCCACTTTTTGGGTTCACCGATATAATAGATAACTTACCAGCCTCGTTTGAAATTGGGATAAAGCTTAAGAAAGGGCCCTTGATTTAACCGGCAAACAAGATCGACGCGGCGATCCAACAGTTCTGCCGAATGCCGAGCCCGAGTTGCTGCAGCCTGCGCGGCTGCGCCCGTTTTATCGACTGCGCCGCCGGCCGATCTTGCTTGTATGTGTAGACAGATTACATGATACATACATATTTGAACAATAACTACTTCTCTTCTGACTGGGGCTTTCTCTATTAGCGAATCTGATCAGATTGCCTGTATCGATGTTTACGGCCAAATAATACCTTATAATGAATGGGCTCCCTCATTTAAGAAAATTCAATAAGCGTACTATGACAAACTCGTTCTGAACAAGAAAAATCTCATAAATATGGAGCACAAATAATCAACACTAACTGATTAACTAGAATAAAAAAACTTTGGGTCAAAAATAGTCTTCAGACATTTATCCCACTAGATTTAACAACTAGAATGTCTTGTTGAAATTTCTCATCAGTAATACTTGACCCCTCTTGATAATCGTATTCGACAATTCCTGGATGTCCGACACCGTTTATTGGCTCATCATCTTCGAAGAATCCTCCAGCATCGGCCATGTGCTCCCATGTCTTTGGAGTATCGGTATATGTGTCCGGGTAGTACTTTGGTTTAAAATACATACCACAAACAGAGTGTAACACAAATGACATTAGAACAGTATAGATCCAGCTGCCATTGTAAATGTTGTAGGCCGTCTGAGTTGAGGCATTAGGGTAGTAGGCCCTAATCAAACCTGGAATGGCAATAACCGGGCATGCGCACCAGCAGAGGATCGCCCAAATATTACAACCCTTGTGGAAATAGTAAGCACCTTCCTTTCTTCTAGTATAAAGTGATGGAACATGAATATTACCACGACGGACCACGTAATAATCAGCTAACATACCACCAAGAATGGGACCAACGAACATGGAGTATGAGTTGAGGAAAGTTAGGAATCTTTGAGCAGTACTTAAGAACCTCCAAGGAACGACAGCCCAAGCTAACAATCCGGCAAACACTTGAGCTCTAACGATAGTCACGTATCTTGGTAAAAGGGAAGCTAAATCAGCAGCAAATGGAATTGAATTGGCAAAGATGTTCAATCCGATACTGCCAACAGCAAATGAAAATGCCACTAGACATATACAGGTTCTTGCACCAGGACTCCATTCATGATCCAAAATTGCATTCAAAATGTCGTAAACATTCCAATATGTTTCACCATAGACTCTTCTAAAACAAACAGTGGTCACCATTCCAAACATTAGAATGCAAATCTTTGGTGGAAGGAAACCTAAAGCCTGAGGAATCACAACATTTTTTCGATTCTTTGCATATCTTGAAACATCTGGTTGATTGACGATCATTGGGGAGATATTACCAACAATTGAATTAATGATACTAATCCAGGTGTTGCCAACCGAAGCAGTAGGAACAGTTTCGATACCAAGATCCCAATCGCCAGCACCATGTGCTTTGGCAACAGCATAGATGAAGAGGCCCGTGGCAGCAATGGGCATAACTATGGACTTGAACGTGAAGAAGTGACGGATACTTTTTGGGTGTAACCATAATAATGGAAATTGAATAAGCCATAATAAAAAGAAGGCAAGCATCAATCTTGTTGTTGTATCCGAGCTTTCTGGCAAATGATTTGGAATATCAACCCATTTATGTCCAAAGATGCATCTTAAAGCAACATCCAAGCACATTGCACCGTAATAGGTTTGAACTCCGAACCATATAACGGCAACGAACATACGAACAAAGACAAAGAAGTAACCAGCATAAACACCGTAGGTAGAGCGGGCCAATGCCGGATAACCGACTTTGTAGGTGGCACCAGATCTTGCATTAACAACAGTGAAGAAGCATGTTATAAAACATGTTAGCACACAAGCGCCAATAACCTGCCCGTGTGGTAAACCAGATGTCTTAATAAGAGTAGCACCGGTGTTCCATTCATTAACGTTAAAAGATGACTGAAACCAAATCAGGACGTAATTATAAGCTCTCCAAGTTTGTTCCTTTGGAGGAGTTGGTCTTAGATCGTGATTTGATGGTAGCAGTGTAGGATCATCATCCTTAACGTCACCTTCCTTGACTTTAATAAAGTTGTCGAACTTTGTAAGATACTCCTTCATAGCGATATGTATAACTGTTAATCGTTGAATAGAAGCGACAACTATATTGTTTACTATCGATACAGGAAATATACAGGTGTATTTATTATTTTTATTTTCCCTCTATGATTTAATGAATGCACTACAAAGCGATAATCATATTGAGCAAAGAATCCATCTTCCATGGCTTGCCAATATTACGGAAATATTACGGAAATCACTAATCAAAGTTAAAAACATGGAGCAAAATGCCAACCAGGGGAGTTCTTATCATATTCTCAAACTTCTTTATCTTTTCATAAATTACCTGTGGTAAATTTAAATTATGGATTGCCGACCCCACAATTAACGTTCCAATAGGAATTTGGTATTGCAATGTTCCGGCCCTCAAAGACAAAAATTAAAAAGGAACATACCTTGTCGACTAACTAAACCCACAAATACAGATTCTAACAAGAAGTGCCAAAAGCAAAAGCAAAAGCAAGCTTCTGTCCTAACAATAACCAGAGACGGGCCGAAACACGGCGATGGACGCCGCAAAAACCAGAAAGAAAGATGCAGCCGCATCCAGATATCTGAAGCGCCCAGTTTTTGGGAGTTACCGAAAGGGGAATTCTGTCGATACGGCACACGCTTTGCTTTTTACCTTATCTATTCTAGCACAGCGAACGGCTGACTTGTATACCGCCACATGATTGTCGATGAAGTAGGTACATGCATAGAGGCCGTTGTTAGTTTTAAAGCCACAATGGATTTGTTTTTTTTCGGTTGTAACTGACTATCGATTGACCTTATCTTCATCCGCAGGTCACGCCGCTGATTAATTGATATTTTGCGATAACAATTGGAAATGTACAAATCGTCCTGGACATTTGTCTTCTAAACTTGAAAGAATTTCAAAGGCAATTCCTGATGGTTCTCTTTTCCCTCAATTTTCAATATTCCAATGTGAGATATATATGTTCATTAACCTCCATTATCTGAAAGGTCGTCGGATCAATTTTGCTAGTCGATATCCAGTGCGCACATTTGGTTTACAAAAGATAAAATGTCAAACAAAAGTGAGTTCAATTCAATAGCATAAGAACGGAAGAAAAAGATACTAACAAAGCCTATACTAAAGGAGTTTTATGTTGTTACGGAATAGATATCGATGCAGTGAGTGGATGGCTCGGATCCTACGGTGGTGAAGACTCTCCAAGTGACATCTCAAGAGGTTTATTTGCCGGTCATCAAGGTGTTCCTAGAATGTTGAAGATGCTGGGCAAGTACAATATTAAGGGCACTTGGTTCATTCCTGGTCACTCACTTGAGACCTTTCCTGAAGAATGCGCCATGATCAGAGATCAAGGCCATGAAATTGGTTTGCACGGATATTCCCATGAGAATCCAACAGATATGTCTGCAGAACAACAGCGTGATGTTCTTGATAAATGCATGAAGATAATTACTGAATTTGTTGGAAAGCCTCCTACAGGTTCTGCTGCTCCTTGGTGGGAAACAACAACTGAAGGTATCAAGATGCTGTTAGATTGCGGTATCGAATACGATCATTCGATGTTTCATCATGACTGTCAAGCGTATTGGTGTAGATCCGGTGACTCTTGGACAAAGATCGACTACTCCAAGAAGGCAAGTGAGTGGATGAAACCTTTGGTTAGAGGACAAGATACAGGACTAGTGGAGATCCCAGTTAACTGGTATATTGACGACTTACCACCGATGATGTTCATGAAGAATAATTCAGACGGATATGGCTGGGCAAATGCGAGAGATATCGAAGATATTTGGAGAGATCATTTTGATTATTTTTACAGAGAATATGATGAATTTATCTTTCCAATCAACTGTCACCCAGACGTTTCTGGAAGACCGCATGCAATTCTAATGCACGAACGGCTAATTGAACATATCAACAAACATGAGGGTGTAGAGTGGGTTACTATGGATGAAGTCAATAAAGATTTTAGAGCTAGAAACAAGGTTCCTGAGGGGGGCCCAATGCCAGCTACGCTTTCCAAGATTGAAGATTTGAAGGTTTCCGAATGATTCTTTGTTTTTGTTCGACGTGTTATTTATTCGTTTACTAGATTATTAGTTTTTTTTTCTTTTTTATTGACTTCTTTCTCTTTATAGTTTTTTACATTTTTTTTATTTGTTTTGTCGATTAGAAATATATTGTCATACTTAGATCTTGTGATAGAATTTCAATTTTCTTATCTTTCAGTGTGTGTGTAATTGAGAGTGTTGCATTATCCACAACCCCTATCGTAGTATAGCCATCTGGCTACAACTTATTTGGTGTATCGTTACATTGCAGATAAAGCAATAAAAAGACAATGATATGAAATCATTTTCGGCACAGATCGCCTCTCTGCTACCGTGTGAATATCTGCTATCAGCACAAATTATCCAAATACATTCGGCACAAGATCGCCGATGTTGGACGCCGGCTATCAGCTATCTTCCTCCATCCATTGCCCAATCACCATCCAATTCGCAGCCAACTGGATGGCTTCAATACTGTAAACATTCGTTGATTCTGTTGATTATAAACTCACAATTACCAATCATCGAGCGTTCGATAATCAATTCACTTTTGTAGATAAACATCAAATTCTCATTGATGATGCTTAATTTATCACCCAGAATTTGTTTAATTAAACTTGTCGAATCAATTTGCAAGATTGTCTTCAAACAGATCAAAATCGACTCAAAAATATCACTCTCAAATTTCACACATTGTATTCTCGATTGACTTATTATCACAATGAGTAATTCAGAGCACATGTCCATTATCTCCGTACAAGAGGGTATACCGCAATCCAAGATCAAGGATAATGTCCTCAAATAGTGCGAATTTAAAATACTTGAAAAACTACCAATCTGAAATCCTCTCAATGTTTTAGAATCAACATTCTGCCAAAGCGATATCAACGCAAAAAAAAGCTTTGGTAATTTTCTGTTAATAAAACTCGTGTCTTTCACTTTCTTAGTTTGAATATCCTTATTCTTAAGCTTGGATGAAATTCTTGTGACTGTTCCACTCATTTTGAACTCCTCGATAGCTTTAGCCATAACCTCAATTTGCTTTGCCTGTTGTTGGTCTTGTGCCTCTTCATAAGCTAGAAACTGTCGGTGCAGGTGTTCGGGTAATCTTTGAGGTCCTATATTTTCGATGGTATGTTTACCATCAACAAAATCATCATCAAATCCTGATAATTCACGACAACTCAAACTTAAACAACTTAGGATCATAATTCGTTTACTCAATGATAAATCACCAGATATGAACGCAGTTGCTAAAAACTCAATAGATTCATCAAATTCACCAATAGTGACTGCTATTAGAGAGGATAGCTGCCAAGTTTCAAATTTTTCAAACCCATATGAATTGTCAAGATTGATAACTAGCTCTAATAAAGTTTTAGCATAAAACTTCAACTCTTGAGAATTCTTCTTAATTCTAACAAGTTGGGGAAAGATTCGATGAACCAGTCGATGTTTTTCGTAAGCTAATTGATCCTTCTGTCTATCTGACTGTAAATACGATATCAACTCTTTTAAGTAAACTGGTGTTGGAACGGTTTTTTTCACAGACATTGTTGCCATTTGGTCATCTTCATCATCAGAATCTTCTGGATCGGAATCAATCTTAGCCGATACCAGTTTGTGATACGTATTCTCTTGCAATGGTTTTGGTATGTCCTGTCTCAATTTAGTAATGCTCATCGATGTTTTGATTACAGTAAAAGGATCTTTGACCACTTGGTATTCGATCTTTAGAGGGCAAATTTCATTCAAAAACTCATTTTTCTTTTCTGTATATTCTGGTATATTGAACATTGGTTTGGCATCATTCAAACGTTCGTGGACTAAATCACCAACAACCATACCAAAAAAGCGCACCCTTTGAGCTTTTGATTCCAATCTATTGGTTATAGCATCTAAAAATGTAACATCCCTCGATATGTTCAATATGCAATCATCGTCCGAGTACTTTAATAAAACAGCAATACATTTGGTCAAAGACTCTTGTATCAAAATGGAAGTTTCCGTGATGTATTGTTTAGAGCCGAACATTAACAACCATTTTTTCAACTGATTATTGACAACTTTTGTTTGGACCTCACTTGCCAATAAGACGAGCAGTTTAACAACGTCCGCATCATGAGTCTGTATACTGAGGCCGATGACCAAATCCCAGTCACTAATGTTCAACTTTTTGATTATAGTTATATATGCATGAATATTTGTGTCTGTCACCTTTCCCTTTAGATACGATACAAGGTTTCTGATAAACGTTTTATCCTTCACTAGTTTATAATTCGAAGTGATGCTTAAGTTTGATGTTTCATCTTGAAAGAAAACATCCATCGATAAACAATTATTCATCAACTGCCAATAATAGTCTAGATTTTCAATCTTCACGCTCATTAAATGATCATAGATGATCTTCTTGTAATTCCTCGTCACGAAATCAAGCGAGTCGTCTTTAGTGGCTAGATAGCTCTGATTCAACGAATCTATGATTTTATAGTTCACCAACGATTTGATTTCTCTGAAATTTGATCTGTTCAATCCAGTTAGCATGTTTTCAAAAGAATTGGAAGTGACAACATCGGCTAATAGTCTCGAACAGGTTAGACTCTTTGGATCGGTCTTGAGCGCAACTAACAACTGCGATATTCCAATTCTGTTTGAAAATACATCAACAAGCAAACTCCTTATATCTTTATCAGCCGCCGTATATATATCTGAAACTGTATATTTGATCAAACTTGATATAATTTCAAAGCTGAGTAGGTCTTGCTTCTTCTTCTTTTGAAAGTCTGCAAACTGCCGCAAAATCGATTTGATTTCATCGGTGTTTGGTTGGCTTGCCAGCCGTTGCTTGAGTTCACGAACCTTTCCAGAAAGGTCTTCAGCTGTCATGTGGATATATATATGGGTTTACACAGGTCAACAAGATCCTGTTTGTTAATGCCAAAAGCAAAGAAAAAAAATACAAATTGATCGAAGCGAAAAATTAATAAGCGGCGTCATTTTCCAGAAAATCGGTTTATCTCCTCAAAACACCTCTTTTATCATCACGTCTGAAAACCATCCAATTACACACAACATGGCCACCGAATTAGTTCCTTTTGATCACACATATATACTGTACGATCCTTCGAGTCCGATATCGTTGGTGATTGCGATCTGCTCTCTGACCCCAATCTTGGTGCTTGTGTTCATATTCTCTTGGTTCTTGTTAACACGTGAAGTGGAGAGCTGTTTGCTGGCGTTTGGCCACGTTGCCAACGATATCAGCAGCTCCATCATCAAGAAACTTGCAAGATTTGAAAGGCCATTGGAAGGTCAGATATTCAAGAAGGATGGATCGCTAACGTACGGGATGCCAAGTTCCCATTCACAGTTTGTTGCCTTCCTGACATGCTATATGACATTGAAATTGATTTTGCAATGGCCTACAAGCTTGGACAAATTGACAAAGGTTGTATCTATTTTCGGATTGATTGTTATGGAGGCAGTTGTCGTTTATTCAAGGCTCTATTTCTCGTACCATAATGTTTACCAAGTGTTTGTTGGTACGATGCTCGGGATATTCCTTGGATTGAGTTACTTTCTATTGGTTACAGTCTTCAGGGATTTAGGAATAATAAATAGCTTATTGAACTGGAGAGTGTGCGAGTTGTTGCAAATGAAGGATTCATTTAATGGAATGAAAGTTGTTACGTTGGCAGAAGAAAGAGAGACGTGGAAACGGTTACAAACATGAACAAGGAAGAACTACGATTGTTCTTTGGGGCTCTGTGTTTTTGTCTGTTAATGTACTATTTTTTTTCTCTTTGTTTTGAATATATAATCTATCCAACTATTTAATCACTGGTCTTTGCAACTGATGGTGGCATCGGTATTTCATCGCCAAAGTCGACTTTACGACTGCCATCGATTTCCTTCGATTTTGCATCACCTTCTTCAAAATAGCTAGACAAATCTGTAGCCGGAACCGCATACTTACTTGACTTTTTTGCCCTCCGTGGGGGTGGCTGCTGAGATCCCGAACCGAACATTGGGGCACGGACAGCAGGTGCCAACAAGTTATCACCGGAGGGTGGTGGCAGACGATCGATTGGATTGTCCTCCTCTTCTTCGGCTTCCTTGTGTTGTGTATTAAACATAACGCCCCCTGGACTTAAATCAACATCGGAATCACCATCCCCTTCTTGATAAAACTTACCGAGCACTTCGGGAACTCTATGGAGTAGACCATATCCGATATCGCAACCCAACAACCCTTTACCACCCCAGTGCTCATTAGGATAGATGGTGACCGGTCTCACTGTATCGTAGTCATGGTTATAAACATAGAGAACTATGGAGCATGGAGCGTTTTCGTTGCCATTATCGGATTTTGGTATTGATGGTTTAGGCATATACGGATTGTTGGCACCACCAGGTTGTCTCATGATTTGTTGTGATTTCCATTTGGAATATACAGAAGCCAGCATCTTACCCAATAGGTCTTCTCCACCGGTGGCTAATAATCCACCTTCACAATTGATTATAAACTCGTCAGGCATGATTCCAGCAACGTAAGCAGGAGAGCCAGGTTGTACTCTCAGCACGTGCCAAACATAAGAGGATACAGATAGTGGAGTCAATTGTAAAGTTAACTGTAATCTTTTAAATGCCGAGTTTTGAGCAGTCTTAATTCCAGTGGCCGTATTGTCTGCTTTTGTCTTGCTTGGAGATATACTGATGTCATCCAACTGATCGTTGTCCAAACTCGTGAATTCTGAATTTGGAATCACAATGTCTCTAGTGATACCACCTTTAGCTGACCAAGTTTTAAACACCAAATCGGATCTCACTTGGTTAACTTCAGTGGCTAAGAAGTTCAATAGTTGGGTGTAATCCACATTGGTGCTGCTGCCCTGTTGCTCGTGGTGGGACGACGGCGACTGCTCAAACTGGGAATAAGGATTAGAATCAAGCTGTTGGTTGGATTGCAAAAATCCATCGATGTCATACCCATTGATGGCAACGATGAAATCAAACCAACTCTCAAATCCATATCTGGCACCCAACGATCCCTTATCAACAGAGATGACCCGTAGACCTTGTCTGGCATCGGATAACAGATCGTTGGAGGACCCAGATACGTTCAAATAGTTCGTCGCCTGTGTCTCCAAAGTGGAGACCAACTTCTTCGCAAATCCAAACATGACTTTACCTATAAGGTCAACTTCTCCTCTTTCAGAAACAGCACAGCACGTTGAAGAAGAAAGTATCGAATCAAAACAGAAACGTCAATGAAGAGAACAACGGTTGATCAATTATTAAATTGAATAAATATTTTAATTAACTAGTCGTGCCCCTTCGGAACTTAGACGTCTAACGATCTTTAATGATTACGCGGATGTGCGGATTCTAGGATTATGTAATAGGAATTGAGATTTTAATTTTAAAATAAGATGTATATAGAAAAGAGGCTGATCAATTTTTGTAACGGTCCAATAAGTCTTGAAAAATAGCAGTTCTGTGTTCTATGGTATTTAAAACTTTGCAATCAGGAATTAAGGAATGTACATTCCAAAAGTGTCCAGATTTGATAATACAGACATCGAATATAATGGATTGGGTGGTATTAACCATAATTTCACTTTCAGCAGCTTGATCATGAGTGTTATTGTTGAACCATAAGTACAAATTTGAATTGTTAGTTTTGAAATGATTATTGATTGTATTGGAAAAAAAGCTAACGTCTAAAGAGACGTTGGGAAAGTTGGAAGAAGTTAAAGAAGCAGTGATTGATTTAACGGAAGACTTAGGTAATTTTTGAAATTTTTTAGTTGCTAAAGAACAATAAGGGATAAAAGAGAGAGTGCTGGATTGAATAGAGAAAGGTAAACAGTCAATATCAGCAAGTTTAAGTCGTTGGAGGAGTGGATTGCTGGTTTTAGATTGCAAGTTGGTGACTAATGGATCATGTTGGTAAGATGTGAGAACGACACTGCAGTGAATAGAATCATTTTTCTTAAGGTCGAGACAAAGAAGGTTGGTATTGCTATGGAACTTGGTGATCTGCTTACAATTGTAAAATAGGTTGTACTTGTTTCGGACGTGATATATAGTTGCGATAGAAGATGATGCAGTTATCGCAAGAGAACCAGTTATTAGTTTTCGAAAAACAGAGATGTATTGCTTATCAATGTTATTGTTAAATAAAGTTGGACCAGAGTCGTTTGAGGACTTGAAAGGCAATTGTGCAACATTTGAAGATGAATGTATCCATCTTGGAATATTTTCAGTAGCTGATGAAAACATTTGAAGATGAATGTATCCATCTTGGAATATTTTCAGTAGCTGATGAAATGTGGATATCAGCGTTGAAGTTGTCAAGATTTGGATATAGTCGAGAACTGAAACGGGAAAACCTATTTATGCGTATGATGAATGTGGATATGTTTTTAATATCTCGATTTGTTAGATATGTGGACACATTCTGATTATAGATATGCAATATGTGGTGATATATAAAATAATAATATGAATGGTGTCTTCACAAGAGGAGAAGACATAAAACTTGAAGTCAGTGGATTATTGACCTATTTTCATAGATATATGCATGACACATGAAGTTATGCTTAAGAGATTGAAGACGATGATATGTTATATGAATATTATTCAAGAGTTCACGTTGAAATTCAAAAATACTGAAGCAGCAACTGCTTATTTTATTAAATTGAAAAACGATGGTGATGAAGAGCGTTGTTTAGACTTGTTTAATGATAACGCAACAAAAGAACAAGAAGAAGTGTTTAATGAGTTGTGCAATTTTATTGAACGACAATTAAATTTCAAGTATGAACATTTTCAAGAGGACAACCAAGAGAACAATATAGCGTATGTTAAAGGTGTTGTAGGGTCTGGAAAGACTATGTTACTAAATGCAATCGGTGGTAAGTATGCTAAGATGCATGACGACGATGATGAGAGATGCTGATTTTTTAGTTAGTTAAAAGATTATAAATATTTATTAAGAGGAAAACTAAGTATTCAGTAAACACTCATATTATTTGTTGAAGAATAAGAGGAGAAAAAAGGAATGAAGAAAGAGAAAGAGACTGGATGGATGAGGATGTGATGATCAACTATACGAGGTGTGAGTGTACGGATGTACTCGACCGAGAAATTTTAATTTTAATTAATATTAAATATTGTATATAATTTTTTAATCTAAGTTGAATTTTTGTTTTTTTTTTCAATTTTAAATTCCTATATACACATTTCTAATCAAAATCTTTTGTCACTTAATCAAACACCTTAATTTTCTTTTCAAGACGAATTCGTTACAACTATTACAGAGAGGTTTCATTCTCAAACCGCTTCCTTCACAGTTCAGACACATCATGACAGAGACACCATCTTCTTCTTCTTCATCCCCACCGTTTGACAATACGCAAGTGTTGAAAGTGGATCCCTCTTCGATCCATTTCAATGCAGACGGCACAGAACTCACCATCACAGACCCAGAAACAGAGCAAAACCTACGTCTTGCATCCGACATACTCACCAAGACCAAAAACGCTGTTGGATTCCCAACGGAAACCGTGTACGGCCTCGGAGCATCTTCACTCGACACCGAATCGGTCAAATCCATATACAGGGCCAAAAACAGACCTTCTGACAACCCGTTAATCTCGCACGTCTCCTCCATAGATCAATTGAAGCGTAAGTTGCTTACTTCTAGCAAATCTATTCCAGAAATATACCAACCTTTGATCCAGAAATTTTGGCCAGGGCCTCTAACGATCTTACTACCTGTCACCGAGGACTCACCTATATCTCCAAGCGTCACTGCGAATCAACCAACGTTTGCAGTGAGAATGCCATCACATCCTATTGCAAGAGCATTAATTGCAATCTCGGATACTCCACTAGCAGCTCCATCTGCGAATGCGTCGACTAGACCGTCACCAACAACGGCACAACACGTTTATCACGATTTGAATACCCGCATCCCACTGATTTTGGATGGTGGATCGTGCAACGTTGGATTGGAGAGTACCGTTGTGGATGGGTTGTGTTCACCACCGATGTTACTCAGACCCGGTGGTATTTCATTGGAGGAGATTAGACAGGCTGGTGGTGAAGCATGGAAGGACATCGTCGTTGCTAAAAAGACAGCTGGTAAGTTGGAGCCTGTGAGAACTCCTGGAATGAAGTATAGACACTACAGCCCAACAGCCAAGGTGGTTCTGTTTTTGAACTGTGGTGACGGAGTTACCAAGATCAACAATTACATAGCCAGCTTGGATCAAGATATCAAGATTGGATTATTGCGATCAAAGTATTTTAAGCAAGGTATAAATGAAAAAATTGTCGTCGAAGAGAATTTGGGAACTACAGGAGATGAAATTCAAAGAAATCTATTTTCCTTGTTGAGAAAAGTTGATGAAATCGGAGTTGATTATATTTTGGTTGAAGGTATTGATGAGAAAAATGAAGGGTTGGCTATCATGAACAGACTATCCAAAGCAGCAAGTGAAATAATCACTGGATGAATACTATATAGACAGGATATGATATACGCTTAATGGAATATGTAATACTAATTTGGGAGGGGTTGCTTTTTTTTAAGTAAGTAAACAGGAGAAAGAGGAGTAGAAAAAATCACACAAAATAATTATAAAGAAAAAACAAAAGGAAACTGCTTACAATTCATCGTGAACAGCAGAAGAGGCAGCAGCATCCTCAGTGGAAGATTCTTCTTTTCCTTCTTCTTCTTCTTCTTTTTCTTCAGCAGGAGCCGAAGAGTCTCTTATTTCCAAACCGTCGATACCGTAAGTACCTTTAGTCTTGATGAATTCAGCAAGAGCTTCTAAGGTTCTTGCACCATCGTATAAAATTCTTTCGGAACCGTCACCAGGATATAGGAAAATCGTTGGGTAACCCTTGATATCCAAGCCGGCAACATCGTTGCCTGTGTGATCGATCTTGGCAATTAAAACTTTTTCGTTGGCAGTGGTATCGTTTTGGTAGATGGCAGCCAACTCTTCATAAGTTGGAGCTAATCTCTTACAGTGACCACACCATGGAGCGTAGTATTCAACCAAGACATCTTTGTTGGAGTTGACGATAGCTTCATGTTCGTAACCAACTAGATGGTAAACGGCTTCATCTTGAACTTCTGGAATTGGTTCTGATTTGACGATTGGATCTAATTTACCAGCAACGAAATCTTCAACAAATTGAGGAATCAAAGAGACGTCCAAATCCTTTTCTTGAGAGATACCGTACTTCAAGTTGTTTGCCAAATCGTGGATAGCAAACAATGGGAATTTTTCTTCCATGTTAATGTTCTTAGCATGCATACCGAATTTAGGTGCTTCCAAACCAACAAAGTTGATTTCACCTCTGAATTTCTTAGCCAATTCGGTGATAGCATCATTGACTGAAGCCTTGTCGGAGGCAGTATTCCAGAAGAAGTAGGCGAGTGGGATGTTTGCATCCATGTAACCTTGGAAAGTACCAGCATGGATTTCACCAAACAATGGCTTGGATTCAACAGCGATAAATTGAGTTAGGTGGGTCTTATCGAAAGTGTCTTCTTTGTAAACGGCGGCATCATCCAACTGCTCGTTGGCTCTAAATAAAACGTAAGCAGGTTTGGTGGCATCGGTGACGTATTTTTCAACGTATTCGATGTTTGAAGTAGAAACGAACAAGTAGTCATTTCTCAAGGCGTTTGCAACATCATGGAAAGTTTCGTTCAAAGAAGAGTCAGCAACAACCGGTGGTAACACTTGCAAGATCATTGGAGCAGTGAGTTCGGCAATGGTGTCCAACAAATCTGAAGAATCGTCGATGATGGAGACAGGAGGCAAGGACATCTTAGTCATGTAACTGACAATGGAGTCGGATTGTCTTTGGCCTTGGTAGTCGGATGGTTCGTTGTCACCTCTGAAGACTTTCAAAGTTGGGTAACCTTTGATACCGAAGGAGGAGCAAAGGTCTCTCTCTTCGGTACAGTCGATCTGAGCCAACTTGATATCCTTAGCCTCCAAGATATCGGCAGCAGCACTGAATTCAGGGCCAAGCTTCTTACAGTGGCCACACCAAGGAGCGAAGAATTCTGCTAGCACCAATGGGTTTTCCTTGATGAAGCCGTGGAAGGATTCTGCAGTCAACTTGACGACGGCGGAATCAGGGGAGGCGATGGCGTCGTCCTCGGCCCTGGACAAGGAGAGAACCGCGAGAATGGAGGTTAGAGTGGCTAAGTTGAAGAATCTCATCGTGGGTGGGTAGGCGGTGAATAGAAGAAGGAAGCTGGGGGGTGGTGAATGCAAATTGGGAGACAAATGAACAAGAGGAGGAGAAGAAGTGGGCACAAGTGAAGTGAGAAGAATCAATAAGTGGATGGAAAGTAAGTACACGTTCGCTCAGCTCGCTCAGCTCGCTCGCTCGCGCGCCCTGCCAAAGAGACAAAAAAAAAACACGTCCACGGAGAAGTCGAATTGACGCACATTAATAATCGCACCGCACCGCCAAAAAAACAGTGCGGCGCCCACAGAATTGAAACTTATATCGGATTTTATTATATAACTTATTATATAATGTATGTTTTGCGTCGATCGGCGGGTCTGTTCATTTTCTGTTTGGCTGTCTGTTATGTCATGTATTATGTGATACGATGATGCCAGCCACAATTCACATTGATTTGTATATGATGTATTAAATATTAAATATTAAACATTATATGATGTATAACAGCTACTGTTCATTAGCACATTGGTCTGTTCGTTTGCTTTTAACTCTGAATCACTTTCCCTTTCTTCTCTTTCCTCACTACTCCTATTGTTGCCAACATGGACAGCCTATCACAGCTTCTAAATCAACCGATCCCTAACCCCTTCAACAACACACCCTCCATAAACAACTCCCAGGTGTTGAAGTTGATCATCCAGTACCTATCAAGCTTGGGCTCCGATTTTCAGCAGGTTTCAAACACTTTGCTTCAATTGACAGGCTTGAAATTATCCGACAAGTTGGTCACACAACTCACCTCAATCTTAAAAGATAGTACTGTCAATTTGGATGACGATAAATCGATTCGCCAGATTGACCAATTGGTCGATCAACTCGTTGCCGATAGTGATGAGGTTAAATCTGATAAAGTTGCATCTACCTCTTCTTCTTCTTCTTCTTCTTCTTCTTCTTCTTCTTCTTCTTCTTCTTCTTCTT
>JAJMBU010000140.1:0-21669 GCA_030565405.1 Ogataea paraovalis
AACAACAACAACAACAACAACAACAACAACAACAACAACAACAACAACAACAACAATATGCCCACTATATTAAGAATAATGATCAACCTTTCACAACAGCAAACACTATCCACATAACACCAGCAAGTTCACATTTGAATTCGCCACATAATCTATCATTTCTGATTAATGATTCTCCAAATCAACAACAACAGGCTACACAGCAACAGATTCAGAACTTGCCTCCAAAGACAACTGCTACAACTAGAAATTGGCTAAGCAGTGTCTTAAATAACGGTGCCAATAAGTCTTCTAATAGTGTTACTAAGGTTCACCCAGACGTTCAGTCGGCTGCAAGTACCCTTTTGAACATGCCATCTTCTATTAATGCGGGTTCCAACTTTTCTTCTCTGAGTAAGAATTATGTTGGTAGTGGCAGCAACGGTGGTGTTAGATTACCAGCTTTAAATGAGTTAGGTATTTAACAAAAAACAAAAGATATGTTTTATTTTATTACATTATACGTTTTGCCTTAGGTTTTTTCAGTGCTCCTTTTTAATTCTTGCTTTTTTTAACGGATTATTCTAATTGATTATTATTTTTACCGACTTTTATTATGCTTTCTTTAGCGTTCAATTTTTTGTTTGTTTTTCTCTATGATATCCCTTTCCATCGCTTTAGAGTGTATAATACATTTGACGCATGCTCCTGTACTAACCTACTGTTTAATTTTATTACGATTACTATTATATATATTATGATCATTAATTTGTAATGGGACTGTTTTAGTTGATATTGAAACAACCCCCTCCCCCCTTCCTTTGATACCAACCGGCCAGCCAATGATAGTTGAGTTAGAAGGAACCGAGTGGTTGGTTGCATCAAAAACAATCCCAAGGCATTTTACTTGCAAAGAAAAAAGAAAAAAGAAAAAAAAAAAACTTTAAAAAAATAGAAAGTAGGTGGTGCACACACACATGCACATACATTATGGGGCTCCCTTCCCCTGGGCCCTGGCACCTGCCCTTTGTCTTCCCCTGTTCCTCGCAGCGGCAGCATACGGATCGATCTAGAGTGTCTTCATCTATTGTACACACTCAAATACAAATGGCAGAATGGCATATATAACTATATATATACTCATTATCTTATAGACTATACCAGCAGGAAGAACAACTGTATGGGTGTGTAGGTTGGTGAGTGGGTGAGTGGGCGCACAAGAGAGTTGAGCTCAGAACTGCCCAGTTATAACACAATTCCAATTAATTAATAATAAATAATAAATAAAGTAGTGTCACCAAAACAAAAGCAAAAAAAAAAAAACAGAATCGGCAGCTCTTACAAACGCAAACTCCCAGCATCGCGGCAGATTTGCCATGCATGCAAATTAATGTTTTAAGAATTATAATAAAGCTAAAAAAACTAAAAATTGCGGGCCTCCCCGCCAACTATTATCTAACTGACCACGTCAGCAGCGCCCCGGGCCCTGCAAGACGTTACCCGCCCGAAGCAGAGCGCGACACGCAACAGGAAAAACGGCATCACGTAATCAGAACCCAAATCTGCCACAGCACAAACACGGGCCGCAGACGGTCTCCCCAAAAAAACCCACAGGGCCAAAGTGTAAACAACACACTCTCAGGACACAAAATTTAAACAAACACCAAAAATTATAAACAAACGTAAACAAAAGTGTACCCACCACCACCCATTTTGTTCTCTTCGCCTCTTCCTTTTTACTTTTATTTTTTTAAGTTTTTTCTACACTTTTTTATCTTCTGATAATTTAATCTCTACTACTGCTATTTGTTACTTTTGTCTACTATTCAACACTAAGTAGTTGAAGTGATCGTTGTGCTTCTAGTAAGAGAAATAAAGGATACGCATTTAAATCGCCACAAAACAAAATGTCAGGAAAAGTTCACGGAGGAAAAGGTAAATCCGGCGCCAAAGATGGTTCCATCAAAGCTCAATCCCATTCAGCAAGAGCAGGTCTCCAGTTCCCTGTTGGTAGAATTAAGAGATACTTGAAGAAGACAGCACAATCCAAGTTGAGAGTTGGTTCCAAATCTGCCATATACATGGCTGCCGTTTTGGAGTATTTAACTGCAGAAGTTTTGGAATTGGCCGGTAACGCTGCCAAAGATTTAAAAGTTAAGAGAATCACACCAAGACACTTGCAGTTGGCAATCAGAGGTGATGAAGAATTGGATACCTTGATTAAAGCTACCATCGCATATGGTGGTGTCCTACCTCACATCAATAAAGCTTTGTTATTAAAGGTTGAAAAGAAGAAGCATTAATTAGATTGATTTGTGGTTTTGTTTTTGATTTGTTTTATTCTTTATGCTTTTAGTGTTGGTTTCATGTATTTTTATACTCCTTGTTCCCCTGTGATTGGTTGTTCTTTTTTTGTTTTGAATTCTCTTTTTGTTTTGTTCTCTCTCTCCTTTCCTCTCTCTTCATTCAAACTAGTGTATTATATTTTTGTATACTTCTATTCTTTCTTGTTTTTTGTTTTCACTCTTGTTTGTTACTATTTTTATTTAGAATGTTGAATTTAGCTATTATCGTCATTCCTATTTGAGTGATCTGTTTGGTTGAATTGTAAGTCTTCATCGTTTATATTGTTGCCAAATTTTTCAAATAGAATCTTCGGTTTTAATCTACTAAATCTTTAATGTACTGTACTTCCTTTACATATAGTACTCAACTATATTATATTACTTACCACTATTACAAGTTTTTATTTCAAAATTCAAAAAATTCTCTTCGTATTATTCCTTCTGTACGTCTAAAGCTTAACCACCTTCAAAACACCTTTAGTGGTTGAATTAAAGCGAATGTCATATTCTTGCCCAATATTTCCCGTCCCGTTGGTCCCGACATTAATGTTATCCTGTCCGTCGTCGCTACCATCACCATTTTTTCTTCTCTTGAGAGGTATTACAATCCACTCTGGAGGTATTAGTGCCGTAGGCGGTAATACTATAGAGAAAGGAGAGGCAGTTTTGTTTGTGGCGTTCGTGATGGTTGCATTGAAAGACGAAGGGTCTTGTGGAGTTGTTGCTATTCCTGCAGCTGTTTCATCAGCATGAAAGCTCTCGTTACCATTGGGGGTAGCTGCTTGTATTGGCGTTCTTGTTTGTAAGTTCACGATGTCAGAGTTATTATTTGCATGATGGAGAGGTTCTATAGTGCGTGTTATTTCGTCACGATGGCGAACAGATCGCCGTGCCCGCTCTTCAATAGTAGGATTAGCTAACTCTGTTGTTTCATTTGTGGCTTCGTTGGTCGGTGCTGAGGTAGATGCCGAGTTGAATACTGGGTTTGTATTTTTTTTGAAAACGTCGTTTCTACAAGTTGGACAGACATGGGATCTACTCAACCAACTCTTCAAACAACCCAAATGTAAAATATGGCCACAGTTTAGCTTCTTAGGGCAGTTTCTATGTTTCTTTCCGATCGACTCAGATAACTCCATATCATCTCTGCAGATGATACAAAGATCATCACGATCCAAATCTTCTTGTGTCACTGGTGACAAGTTCTTATCCAATTCTCCAGCGGCTTTGATCATATACATCAAATCTTTCAAGTTTTTGATCAATGCAACGACAGATCTGTAAATGTCCAAAGTGAAGTTTAATGATAGTACGTGTGCGTATATCATGCCAATAAATGAAAACGAAACCGATGTGACGTTAGCTATACTGATCAACGTCGAGCCGATCTTGGAGATCCATTGTTTACTCTCCCAGTTTTCTTCATCAGGATAAATTTCCAGGTAAACCATTTCGATCACGTCCAAAATGAACTTCAAACATGACTCAATGAGGTGTAAGTAGATCATCCACATGTCCAATCCGAAAACTAAAGATAATTCCAAAGAATGGACAAAGAGCTGGTTGACATCAGCCACTATAACTTTGTAATCCAAGTACAAAAATAAAGTTGCAAGGAAAACATACCTATTCAGCAACACTTTACTTAACTTGGACCAAGTTCTCCTGCTCTTTCTGAATCTTGTTCCACGGGGTTCTCTATTTCTTTCTGCTTGTTCATTGGTTGCACCCGTTCCTCCTTCTCCTTCTCCTTCTCCTTCCCCTCCTTCTTCTTCCTGTACCTCTGCGTCTGCCACTTCCACGGGCTCTTCTTCTTCTTCTTCTTCTTCTTCTTCTTCGGAATCAAAATCACTTAATTGCATAGATACTTGTTGATAAGTCGATTCCAATCTATCTTCCAAAATCCAATGGAAAACCTTCATGGATAACATACCGGAAATCAAAATACCTAGCATCAAATCTTTATCCTCGTCTTGGAAGGAGGCAATCAACATCAACGTGTTGGTCACGGTGTACCATGCTCTCTCATGAATATGCTCCAATTCAATCGCATGGAGATCCCCAAACATCAAAACTTGGAACAATTTGCCCAGTAGCAAAAACGTGCAAAGCATCCAAAGCATCAAAACTATGAGATGTGGACCTTGGAACATCAATATACCAGCTGTATAGAGGTTAGGCCTGTTGTTCAAGGCATTGACGACCGAATAGACCATCATTGCCGTGATCCCAACGTACACCTTGAAGTAGGTCCCCGTTAAAAACCTCAAGTTCATTTCAAAGAAAGACAAATAAATATGTACACAAGAGTTGATTGGACCAATCGGGCTCGATTTGCTGAATTTGTTACCACCGCTGTAACTCTTGTAACGTAAAAGGCAATTCAAGATCGCCACCAACCCTCTTCATCTCGGTTTAAAGCCATGTCTCCGCTCTCTCACAAATCACAGTTCATTCAGGCATCGCCCGGATTGTAGGTTGTCGTCTGTCTCGAGTCTCTGGAATCTACCAGGCGTAACCCGGTCCGCAGTGCGGTGCAGGGCGTCGCGTCGCAAACACCGGCGGTCTACTGCTCTGGAGAGTCTGGAGATTTTTTGGTAGCTTACAATTGCAACAGCGGAGTAGATATATATATATAGTTGGTTGATTTACCGGTGCACAGTTACTGATTATGCTCTATTTTCTTTCCTGTTCCCTATCTATCGTATTATACATGTTTCGTACGGTATTTGGTTTTGTAGCTTTCTCTTCCAGTTTCCTTAATCCGATATATGGTCGATTTGAGTGGTTTTCAATCTGTGCTATCGCCATCACTATCGCTTGACAAATCAGAATCGGAATCAGACAGCTCGGATGTAGGAGATTGGGCAACACTGTTGGTGACCAGTTCCCGCTCTGAATCGTTGTTTGTTGGATTCTTCAAGAAGTCATTACTACCAACATTGCTCATTATTTTGGTTCCATTCAATGATTCATTATCCTCTGAATCACTATCACTGCTACTGCTTGAACTCTCTCTTCTTCCACTTTCATCATGATCAACTACTGACGTTTTAAATCTGGGTTTCCGTTTCAATTCATCGATTCTCTTTTTTAACGAATCAACATGTTCCAAAGTTGACTCTAGATCCACGCTTATCTTCTTTTCCATTTTGTTAAGTTTTTTAAACTCATTGACACAGTTTGAAATTATCTTAGAAGCATTTTCTGCTTCTTCCTTGCTGTTAGCAGAATTGGTTGCCTTAGTGTAGATGTATAAGGCTTCAATGTAGGTATTAACACCAACTAGGTACTGAACAGTGGGATCTGAGGAATAAGGTCTCACCAAAATCAATGGTGACATCAATTCTTTAAACTCCAAAAATTGACCAGATATAATGTAATTGGATAGCAAAGTTAATGTCCATGCAGATACATGATTCTTTGAAGCAGTAGCAAAGAGTGGCGCTGAATACGGGGCAAATCGTCTCTTATTTAGAAGCTCTTGAAAGAACGCATCGTCATCTTCTTCAGCATCGTACACAGTAGGTTCATCACTGTGGTTATCATCGTCATCATCTGAACTACCATCTGAACGGGATTCATTTGCGTCAACTTCAACTTGGTTCCCATCGGTCTTCTTTGTGGTGTGACTCGACTCATAGAGTAATTGATACGGGTACAAAGATGCTTGGTATGCCGCAGAAGGTGGATAGTTTGAATTCATGTACACCAAATATTTGAACAACTTCTGATGGTATTTTCTTCTGGAGGATCTGATTACCTTTTCGACACTTTTGAAGGGAATGATCGATTCGGCTTTATAACCAATCGACAACAAGACTGGATTTTTCGACAGCGCCAAAAATGGAATGTTCAGGTTTTCAACAAGTGCATTTTTGCTCAATTTGGTTTCCTCTTGTAATAAATCAAGAAATTCATTCTCGTTCAATCGTTTCAACGCTTCTGTAGCAACACCCCAAGGAATCTTATCCTCGTATGGCCTTGCACGAACCAACAAACAGAAAGCTTTATACACGGTCTCCCAATTACCTTTGTACACATTCAAATAAATTATTGACACTAACGCATACATCTGGTAATCAAGATATGTGCACGTTTTGTAACCTTTTATCCGAAAAAGATAACTTCCTCCAAAATCAGTAAACTCCCGCAATTCTGAATATTTCTCAAGCTGATTAAACCTCAATGTCTTTATTGCGGGTAAAGTTTCAAACCCTTTAAGAATCCACTCAAAATCTTCCCTGTCAGTCATTGTCAAAAAATTTGCCGTGTAAGTAGATACGTCATTCTCTTCGGTCAATCCTCCTTGATCTGGCATGTTCTCGTTTCCTGGTATGGGTATCCTACTATAACGATTATTAGTATCCCGGTGAGCATCAGCATCTTTACCTTTTTTCTTTTTTGTTGTTTTCCTTCTTCTTTTCTTTTTTGTCCTCGATACACTATCGGAAACTAGATCTTCTTCTTGTGAATCAATATCGCTATCTGAATTTCCGATCGATCTTGATCTTCTCCTCTTCATCCGGGATTCAGCGCCGATTTCTAAATCAGAATCGGAATTCGAATCGCTGACCCATAACTCATACGATTGTTCCAATATAGGATTTGCAGGTGATATATTTTTGATTCTGTTGTTGTTGTTGTATTGGCTAAACTGGGTCTTCTTTTCAACCTCCACCAATTTCCTCACGTGGGTGGAGAGTGCTGCTGCAAGTCTTGAACGAAGTTTGTTTTTCTCTAGCCTTGAAGTGAGAAAACTGACGGGATCAAAGGGCGTCCCCATGATGAAAAGTGCAAAGTCCTTAAAAAATTAAGAATAGAGAAAAAAAGAATAATATTCTCAGAAATCAAAGAAATAGGAACCTACCTACCTACAGAGAACCCATCAAAAAAGAATCGAATAAACATGTTCCAGCTCCGTATCCAGGCGGTGCACAGAAAGAAAAAAAAATTCAGTGGGTCGATCGTCGCCGGGAACGCGATCCAAAATTGCCAATGGCACGCAGATCGAGGCAAGATAACGGACCGCCACAGTTTTGCTGGTGAGTGTGGAAATAGTATGTGCTCCTAAAACGGAAAGAGCCCGCCAATCAACGGTTCCGTTCTCTATTTTCCAGCTCGAAGTGTCCAACTTGTTTTCGTCACAATTGGCCTCTCGGAGTAGGTTTGGTGTTTTGGATCCATTGGCCGTTCTTGTTCACTCTTTTGTATTTTGCAGGATCTGGTAATTGGTTAGCGTGTATGTTAAGGTATCTGCAAAAGATCAAAAAAGTTCGTTTTCCATCCTGCATATCAGTCAGATTCAACTCGTCAATTACTAAGAATCAGAAAATGTCCACAAACAACGGTTTACCTTCACACAATCCATACTTCCAACTTGCAGGTAAGGATATCTGGTCTTTGATCAACGATACTGCTGCTGCTGCTGAAAAGGAATCAGGTGAGAAAGTTGTCAATTTAGGACAAGGTTTCTTCTCGTATTCTCCTCCACAGTTTGCAATTGATGCTGCTAAAGCGGCTTTGGATGTTCCAATGAACAACCAGTATGCTCATACCAAGGGTAAGCCGTCTTTATTGCAAGCCTTAGTTGATACATACTCCCCAATCTATGGAAGACAACTTTCCAAAGATGAAGTATTAGTCACCACCGGTGCTAATGAAGGTATGTTGACTGCATTCACTGGATTTTTAGAAAGGGGCGATGAAGTTATTGTGTTTGAACCATTCTTTGATCAATACATTTCCAATATTGAATTACCAGGTGGGAAAGTTGTCTATGTTCAATTGCACCCACCTGCAGAGTTTGCAGAAAGAAATGTTACTGGTGATGAATGGACCATCGATTTCGACGAATTAGAAAAAGCCATCACTCCAAAAACTAAGATGATCGTCTTGAACTCCCCTCATAACCCAATTGGTAAAGTTTTCAACAAAGAAGAGTTGACCAAGATTGGTGATTTAGCTGTCAAGCACAATTTCTTAATCTTGTCTGATGAAGTTTATGAAAATTTGTACTACAAAGATTTCACCAGAGTTGCATTGTTGAACGACGAAGTGGCAAAGAGAACTTTGACAGTTGGTTCAGCAGGTAAGACTTTTGCAGCAACGGGTTGGAGAGTCGGTTGGATCATTGGTAACAAGGATTTGATTCCTTATTGTTCTATGGCACATACCAGAATCTGTTTCTCGACACCTGCAGTGATGCAAGAGGCCACTGCACAAGCTTTGAACCAAGCAAAGACAAACGGTTATTATGAAAAGTCAAGGGATGAATATGTTACCAAATATAAGATCTTCACCGCTGTCTTTGAGGAGCTAGGTCTACCATACACGATCCCTGATGGAGGCTACTTTTTGTTAGTTAACTTCAAGAAGGTTAAAATGCCAACCGATTTAGAGTTCCCTGATGAGATCAAAAACAAGCCAAGAGATTTCAAATTGGCTTATTGGTTGATCAAGGAGTTTGGTGTTGTGAGTATTCCACCTTCTGAATTCTTCTTGCCTCAAAACTTTGAAGTTATCCAAGATTGTTTGAGATTTGCCGTTTGTAAAGGTGACGATATGTTGGAGGAGGCCGTTGTTAGATTGAGAGGTTTGAAGAAGTATATCGATTAAATTTGATTGATTCATGTTGTTCGATTGTTTGTTTTTTTCTTTTTCATTAACTTTTTTACTTTTGTCTTTTTTAGATATGAGTTTTGTCCCCAAAATTCTTTATAGTACTGTTTTGATATTTGTGTTCTCTTTTTATAGATTGCTCTTTTGTGTGTTTTGTCTATTAATCCATCATAAACTGTGCTTCACTCATTTACCTACTGTTTAATATCAAATTAAATTGTTGTTGGCATAAGCTTATATATAAAGTAATAGGAAACTCGGAAGAAACAAAACAAAAGCAAAATAGGCTACAAAACAAAGAAAAAACAAAAATGAATGAAGAAATAGAGAAAAGAAAGAAAAAAATATTAAGTCACAGTATACTAACCGAAGAGATGAGAAGAGAAGAGAAGAAAAATAGAGACAAAGATGACACGGAAGGCTGAACAACGCAATTTCGTTTGCTAAAAAGCACAAACATGTGCCAAAATAAAAAAACCAATAAGTTATAGTAACAGAGATAGAGTCAGTAAAATGAAGAGAATAAAAAAACAATAACAAGGATAGGAATAGGTACAGAAAAACAAAGGATAGATAAACAACAAATCGCAAAAAGAGCAGCTTAAAATTATAATTAATTGCAGCAACAAGAAAAAACTGAAACAAAGGTTGGTGGTCTAACCATCAAGAAAGGAGAGGATTTGTAATTGATTTCTTTCTAATGCAAAAAAAGGGTAGCACAAAAATAAATATCAAGTGACCGGCCGTATGTGAAGATAAGAAATTACCCTCCCACTTTCAAAAATCTTTTCTTAAGTATTTTCTTTTATATGGTTTTTTTCTTTTTTTTCTTTTCTAATATATATTCATGTATATATATATATTCTTTTTGTCAAAGTAGCATTGGCAACTAATCAATCTTTTCTGGCCATATCAGGAATAATGGCATCTATCATCTTGATATATGACCAGTGTTCTTACTGTCACCAGAGTTGCCCATTTTATTACTAACAAATATATTCTTTTTTTTTCTGTTATTTTTCATGACCAATTAGCATTGACAGCTATCCAATCCTTCTTGGCCTTCTTGGCCATTGTTCATACTGACATCTATCATCTTGATGTTATCACCAGCATTTCTACCGGCACCAGAGTTTCCATTACCATTTAAAGCATCGTCAGTATTCTCGTTCTGCAACTCTGGTAATAACTTGGCAACTTTTTTGAACAAATTCTTAACGTTGTAACCATTTTTGGAACTCGTTTCGATGAAGAAGTTTGCACCTAGTTTCTTACATTGGCTCTCACCTTCTTCGTTTGTAATGACTTTGTTCTCCAAATCGGATTTGTTACCAACTAAGATGATCAACACATTTGAACCGCGTTCTTCTTTAATGTAGTTAAACCACTTATTCACGTTTGTGAAGGAATCTTTATTTGTGATGTCGTAGACGATAATCGCCACGTTGGAATCTCTTATGTAGGAAGGAATCAATGACCGGAATCGTTCTTGACCTGCAGTATCCCATAGTTGTAAACGAATCGTTTTATCATCCAGATACATCGTTTTCGAAAGGAAATCTATTCCAATTGTAGCGGCATAGTGAGAATCAAAGGTATCGTACATAAATCTGGTAATCAAGGAGGTCTTTCCAACACCTTGGTCACCAAGAAAGACAATTTTGTATTTCGTTAGCATCGTGTTTGCAAATTATATGATGTAAAGGTTGTTGAGGTTTGAAATTGTGTTGTGGTGCACAGATATATATACGTGTGTCTGTGTCTGTGTGTGAATGTATAATAGTTTGTCACAGCGAGAAGAAGCGTATCTATCTATATCCTGGTGGGTGCTGCTGTGTAGGGAAGGAACGAAAACGTGGTGAATATTTCAAAATGCGGAGAATCAGTAGCTTTTATGAGGATTGAGGCAAAGCTCTGTGGGTAGGAAGTAAGTGTAAATGTGTAGGTGATCAAACAATCAATAATGATCCAAAGATACGATGCGTGCCGAAAGAGTAATGCGGGAGGTGGTAGAGCAATACGGGGAGGTGGCAGCAACTGAAGGGTAACGATCAATCGCAGGAGGTAAGAGAGATCAACAAATCCATAAATAATATAAGCAGGAGATCAGCAACTTCGGAAGACGATAACGGCAAGAAAGCATCTAACGTACGTACTGACCACCTCCTTCCTCGACACCACCTCACAGGCTACAGCTGCATGGCGCGCAGAGAGCACTGAAAACCCGCGCCCGCCGTTTTGGTTTCTGTCTCGCGCTCTTCTGAGATTGTAATTTGTGAATTCGTCTTGCGCTGATGCGTCGCCGACGCGTTGGGGTCTTTGCTTCATCTTCTTTTACGGTGTCTAATGTATAAGCTATATCTACAGCTGTGGAGTTACAGTTCAGAGTTATATCTATAACATATTACATATATTGATTATATTGTAACACACCTACTTGGGTTCCAGTCGGAGTGGACAGCACTGAGGATCACTTCACACAGAGCCTACAGAATCTCGGAATCACACCATCTAGACTTATTTCTTCTTTCCAGACTTCTTGATACCACCACCAACCAAAGGTCCTTTACCAGCACCCGACACTTTCGAAGCCAGTTCTTTTCTTGCCTTTTCTGCTTCCTTCTGTTTCTGTTTGAATGCCAGGTCTTCTTCATCAAATTCTTGGGCTTTCTTCTTTGGTGCCTTTAATGCTGTATCAGATATACGATCGGCATTGCCTCTCGTCATTAAATGTTAGTATTAGAATTTTCTTTCCATTTTCAATCAATTACCGATTAAGCATGTCCAAACTGTTCACTTTCAAAAACTTGGATATACTAGCGTTGGTGTAATTGTCCATTTTGACAATGAAACGATGTAGAAGTCATTCAAATTCCGAGAAACATTATCGGCTACTTCACTACTAGCAGTCTTTACACCTTTCCTGCGCCATTTGATTTCATAGGATTGTGCTTGATTTTGTTCTTAGTCCGGAAGGGAAACCTTCAGGGAATTCAATTCGAACATGTAGCCAGCTTGGCGTTAAAGCAGATGCCTCCACAACACCTGGGGATATATAAGAAATCACTTACGCTTAGCCTTACCACCTTGTCTACCGGACATTCTGCTGTTGTATTTATATAACCGTAGTTTCGATAGTATCGATAGTAGCAGCCAAACAAATTAAAAGAACCTTCTGATGAATAACCGCATGATATTTAAAGAGACGAAAAAAAATTGGTCAAGTCATCATCGCTTATTCATCGATGATCTCAGCACTATGGCACCGTGCAGGTTACGAGCGCTGTGCTCAACACACACTCTGAAGACGGGCAACACAGCATTTCATTGTCCAGTTACACTGAACAAGAGTTGTTTGTCCTTCAGATCTAAAGTTGCTTGCTAGCATATAAGACGAGTCAATCATATAACCTTGTATTATACATCAGCTTGTGGTGATAACCCTCGATTAAATTTATCAATTGGGTCACGATGAATCTCTTAACTCAGACCACTCTCATCACCAGCGCTGATAAAGAGAAGATCAGAAGAGTTATTCCAAAGGCCTCTAATAAGATCATCGATGCTGCCGTTGCAAAATTGTACATAGCTTACCCTAAGCCAGATGAATGGCAATATACAGGTTTGTGTGGTGCTGTAGTGCTTGTAGAAGACACAGTCGGACACACTTTCTTCTTAAAATTGGTTGATATTGTGGGTAACCGAGGAGTCGTTTGGGATCAAGAATTGTATGTGAAATTTGAATACAATCAGGACCGTTCCTTTTTCCATACTTTTGAAATTGAAGAATGCTATGCTGGTTTTCTATTTGATGATCCAAAAGAGGCTAGCCATTTCTACAAGAAAGTGAAAACGAAGGAAAAACATGCTTCAAAACAAACCATTCAAAACAAAAACGCAATTGAATTGAAAAAGAAACCTGATGAAAACAAAAAGAAAGGGTTCAGAGGTTACATGGGATCACATGATGATGGCAACTCCGGAAATCCAATTGTTAATGAGCAAAGAATGAGAAGGGCCAAAGGTATCATATATTATGATGATCAGCCACCCCCAGAGTGGAGATCGTTCTATAAAGAATTGGAAAATGCTGGAATCACCGAGGATTTGATTGCTGAAAATAGAGATTTCATCAAAGATTACATTGCCCAGAAAGGTGGGCCCTTGGTTGGTTTGGAACCACCAATTCCTAGAAAATATCAATTCAAGAGTGCGCCTGTTGTTGCGGCCCCTTCTTCAAACCCTCCAACAAGTAAGAAGAAGAAGAAGGCACCTCCTCCCCCTCCTCCATCTGGTGCAACTAGTACACCTCCTCCTGTTCCCCAACATTACGAAGATAGCTACGATAACAACAACGATGCTGATGATAATGAGGACGATGGTTATGATTTTTCTCCACCCGCTGGATTCAATAGTGTACCAGCATCGCCTCCTCCCCCACCGCCCCCTCAACAGAGAGACTCATCAGAATCTGCACTGACTTCTTCTACTTCTACTGCTGCACCTTCGAGAGTTGCAACGCCTGATCATTCCGCTTCTTCAGTTCCACACAATGTACCACCATCTACAGTTCACAGAGTTCCACCTCCAATGACGTTTTCTGCTCCGCCTGCAGCTACTGCTCCAACAGCTCATCAAGTGCCTCCAAGATTTCAACAACCTATATCATCTGTGGCACCTTCCGCTCCAACTCAATACGGTTCTCCATTACCTTCACAGAGAGCGAATATGCCCCCACTTCCCCCTGCTAGAGGCGCTGTACCTCCACCTCCTCCATCGCGAGGAGCTGTTCCTCCACCTCCTCCAACTAGAAGTCCTGTTCCACCAGCACCACCATCAAGATTTGGTGCTGTTCCTTCACCACAACCGTCACAACTTGATGCATTTGGTAGTGGTGCTGCTGCTGCTGCTGGGAACAGAGTTGCCCCTGCACCACCCCCTCCTAGAAGAGGCCCTGCACCTCCACCACCACCTTCCAGGGTTTCTGCTGAGTCGCAAACTCAGGCACAACGTCCAATTCCACCTCCTGTCTTACCGCAGTATCCTAACAGAGATGTTCCACCAGCACCTCAACAGCAGCAATCTCCGTATTCACCATACCAACCGGTTGCCCCACCTCAGCAACAACAACAGCAACAACAACAGCAATCTCCATATTCACCATATCAGCCGGTTGCCCCACCTCTTCCCCCATCCCACCCACCACAACAACAGCAACAGCCTTATATTCCACCTCCTCCTGGTTACCCACAGCAGCAACAACAACAGCACCAACCTTACGTTCCTCCACCTCCTCCAATCCGCTCAAATGCTGTCAATCCACATCAACAGGCATTTTCCTCGCCACAGATGCCAGCGTATAATCAACAACAACAACAACAACCTGCTAATACTTCAGGAATTCCACAAGCACCACCACCTCCACCATTCCCTACATCCACAGGTTCTATGCCTCCTCCACCACCCCCTCTGCCCCCAGCTAATGGTGCGGCTCCACCACCTCCTCCTCCTCCTCTACCTCCAACGAATGGTTCCGCACAGGCACCACCTGCACCACCACCTCCAACCATGGGTTCTCAACAGCAACAATTACCACATGTTTCAACTGGTGACCCGAGAGATGCCTTGTTAGCTTCCATCAGGAGCGCTGGTATTGGTTCCTTAAAAAAGACGGATAAGTCACAATTAGAGAAGCCTAGTGTATTGTTACAGGAAGCTAGAGGTGAAAGTGTTGAACCTAGTCCATCATCTGGCAATGGTGGAGGAGCTCCTCCTGGTCAACCTGGCTCCCTTGCTGACGCATTAGCAGCAGCTTTAAGTCAGAGAAAGGCTAAAGTGGCACATAGTGATGATGACGACGATGGCGATTGGTAATAGATGAAATGTTTTTCTAACTTTAAATTTAATATTGTACAGCTATCACTTATGATTTATTTCTTCATTTATTACTTCCAATCTCTTTTGTTTTTATAAGCTTTTGTTTTCATGTTGTTCGATTCATTAAGCATACTAAAGGTTTACATCTAAGGTTACATATTTTTTTTCTTATTATATTAATTTCTTCATAAATTAAATCTTATAGAACTTCACCATGAAATGTACGCCCTTAAGATTCTAAAAATTTAACTAGCCACGTATTTAGCCACTTGCACTTCTTTGGATCATCGTTATTGAGCTCTTTAACGTAATTCACCACCTTACTACAAACTTTTTTCAACTTTTTACTCGACGTTTCAGCAGCATTCAAATCTTGTTCGTATATGATCGACCCAACCAAATCGTCAACCGCTTCACCAACGATTAACCTCTGTGAGTCTAAACTATCAATACGAGATGAATATTTCACTGTATATCTGTTGGGTGGGATAGATTTATCAAGGGAGGATAATAGAAGCTTTACTAGCTTGATCTTTTGTAGCCAAATCTTGGAGAATGTAAGTAACTCTTCGTCGACTTCAGTTTCTTCGCCGTCAGAATTGGAATCAGAAACTTTACTAGTCTCAAATTTGTCGTTGAATTCAAAGGGATCGTCAAGATCGTCAAATCCACCTTGAGGATTCTCGATCCACTCTTCGAATTCCTCTAATGCATCCTTAATAAGTTGGTTTGCTTCGCGTAATTTACCTTTCAACAAGCCTGCTGGTCCCAATTTTGCTAGAGACTCGATTGATTCGCAAGATTCCCAAATCTTTGCTATTGATATCAATATTTCATTGTCTTCATCTGTAGAATTATCGATTTTGGACTCCTTTAAAAGAATTTCAACTTCCTCTCCTAAGGTAATGAAGCTCGCACTCAGTTCTCGTGTTATCTCCACGCATTGTCTGACAAATATATTTGAATAGGTATCTAATTCACTTATCAATTGAGACAATAGGGAGAATAGTAAAACTATGGTCTTGGATGTGGCCTCCAACTCAGCATAACGAGCGGTGTGTGAGGATGGGTCGAGAGGAGGTTTGAAAACTAATCCAATTTTAGTTGCATGCATATTCAACATTTTGGCAAGTTTAGGTAATTCATCAATAGGAAATTCAATTTTTGAAGATGTTAGTAGGCTTTGCACGCTATCTTCCGTATCTCTGTCGATGTTGGATGGATTAGAGTTCGATAGCTGGGTCTTCACAGAGTTTGACCAGAAGACGAGAGCTTCTTTAAAAGAAACTAAAAACCGTTCTATATCTTCTATTGTTCTATCAGCTGAAGGCATGTTTATATATTTGCATTAAATTTAGATGATACGTATAAATAAGGTACCGGGTTTCTGAAGAATACGAGGCATCGTCATCATCAAGTAATTTGGATGATGGAAAGGGGAAAAAAAGAGCATAAAAAAATGGTGTTCCAACTTTACAGGGTAAGTTACCCCCGTTGTTTTGGGATATTCGTTCAAGTAGCTGATCTCGAAATTGGGATAAGCGCATGGTTATTATTTTATATCAGCGCTACGGGGAAATCTTTGTTAGTGAATTTGTAAAGAGTTGACCCCAGCTATTGACCCCCTTCCAAAACTATATAAATTTTATGCAAAAGGGAAAGGGTGGAGAAAGATCATTTTTCTGTAATAGAAAACTGATGAGGATCAGAGAAAAGATTTGGAGAGCTAGGCGTATTTCCCATTTGGTCGTCTCTCGACACCAGCAAGTATAAATAGAACTATAACTAATAATTATGAAGGTCTTAAAAAATAAAACAAATTGAAAATATTATAAACAAATCCAATAAAAATAGAAATGAGAATCCCGAATAGTTTGTCTTAATTCAGTGATTGTAGTTTTTCCTCGCATTAGTTTCACAATCCAGCGGGCTTGCTTAACGGTTGGATTGAAACTGTGAAAAATCTTCTAAAGAGGCTTATACTCAGTTGCTGGAGAATAGGCGAACCAGCGATTCAAAAATCTAATATCCCAATGGTGAATTATATCCTGAAAAGGATATAAAATGAAGTGGCTGACTTCGTGCGCCTTTAGCTGATCATAGACTTGAAGACATTGATAATTTCTAAAGAAAGAAGAGAGAATAGATGCTCGGATCATTTATTGGGGAAAGATAGGGAGGTTTGCAACAATTGAGTAATACCCATCGTTTAAATAACTAATCTCCACATTCAAATACCCTAGTTCGGTTAAAAACAAAAATATATCGGCATAGACCAACGTATGGAGTACCTTCTTATCCTGGATACTATAGTTTCCATCTAATATTGTTTTCATTCTTTGGGACTTTGGGAATTCTGTTAATTTGTGAAAACAACAGGGAACCAATGCCACTTTCCTAATATGTACGTCATCTGAGCCATCATTGTAAGACAAAAATGTAGATGCATATTCGATAAACGAGTAAATGATGTCTCCACAAATGTTTTGAGCCACCAAACAAATGGGGAAATCTACCTTACCCAACCTGCTTCCTATCTTAAAAAATGGAATAGCGTCATCTATTAGGACTTCAGCAAAGTCTTTGACACAAGATATGCGTTTAACAATGCAGATTAAATTTCCTGTTATCATCTGCTGCCTTATTCTATCCTTGGCCCCTGTAGGAAAATGACTTCCTGGAACCTGCCTTTCAATAGGCAAAAGGAGACGATTAACCCTGATAGAAGATTTCACTTTGGAAGAATTCATATCCACTGAGCATACACGAAAGCCAAAATGGTTAGATAGTATTCTTGAAAGGTGGCCTTTCCCTGATCCAAGCTCTAAAATGAACGTGGATCCTGCATCAGATGGGTTTGAAATATGAGAATTGATCAAGAAACTAAAAGGAATTGTTGTGATTTGCTTAGGTCCATTGACACCCAACTTTAAAGAATTTGGAATTAAATCAACTAACTCTTTATCGCTCTCTAATTGATTGAATAATTCTGTGATCAAACCTGGAAATAACCCCAATTTAGCTTCAGAGGAGTGGAGCTGTAAATTTTGCAAGTTGGAAAGTATTACAGGACTAAGATTCTCTCTTCTCATGGTTCCTACGTTGCATTTATGATCATTGATGCTGTAGTCTATTTTTTCTAACTTCGCTAGAAGGTGGCTGGAGGTATAAGGCTCTAATCTGAATCTAAATAACAGCAGTAAGTAACCTTGACATTGCAGCTTCTGAAGGCCAGTAAGGAATAAAGATCGATATTATCTTGTTTCGATAGTGGCTGAGGCTAAGCCGGTGCCTTTTGTGGCGCATATGTATCTATGCATACAAGATATTATATAGTGCGGCGCGGGGTGTCATAAATTTCACCATACTATTAGCTCTGCTGAAGAGCGAATGGACATGTCAGGTTTCACTCCTATCTTTTGATATACAGCCGGGGATTCTACTGTACCAGACCTTTAATTTTAAATTTCTTATTAACTTCAGGTCTGTTTAGCTAACTTTGAGTTGACCCCGGAATCATAGTTCCAGCTTATTGTAGCTTGAAACTCAACTTAACTCAACAAAAGTAGTACCCGTAGATTGGAGGCAGTAATTCCACAACACCCTCCAGTAACCAGTAACTTATCGACAATAATTTATTTAAAGCAGTACGAGGTTCAAAAAAATAAATCATTATGCACATTTAACGAGATATATATAAGTATAAAATAATACAGGATTACAATGTCAAGAAAACTTAAAAATTAAGTATTTGTTTTTCCCAATTGATTTAATGTGAAGATTTCTCAACGGTTGGCAAGTCCACCAACGCCTTTCTGATACCGTCAACACCCTTTAATAGATCTTCCTTTGAAATCACCAATGGTGGGGCCAATCTAATGATGTGCTCGTGAGTTGGCTTAGCTAGAATACCGTAATTCTTCATCAATAAGCATAAATCCCAAGCAGTTCTTCCATTTGTCTTTGACTCGTCAATAACAATAGCACATAACAAACCCTTACCTCTAACTTCGCTAATAATACCACCAGATTCATTCATCAATTTTGTCAATTCAGATTGTAAGAACAAACCCAATTCCTCAGAACGCTCAACTAAGCCTTCATCTTTCACAACTTCCAAAGCTTCGATAGCAACTCTACAAGCCAATGGGTTACCACCATAAGTCGAACCATGAGATCCTGGTTCCAAGGTGTGCATGATTTCCTTTGAAGACAACACAGCAGAAACTGGTAAAACACCACCTGAAATAGCTTTACCTAGTAACACCATATCAGGCTTGTCTTCTCTTGGAAGGTAATGCTCCCAACATAGTAACTTACCAGTTCTTGCAATACCTGTTTGAATTTCATCGGCAATTAACAACACGTTATATTGTTTACACAAGGCCTTGACTTTTTTGAAGTAATCAAGTGGTGGAACAACAATACCAGCTTCACCTTGGATTGGCTCGATAAGAATAGCAGCAATCTTATCACCTGCATTCTTGAAGGCCAATTCAACGTCTTCAATGTTACCATATCTCAACAGTTGACCATCAGTACCAGGAATAACTGGGCCAATACCTTGCAAGAAAGGACCAAAGTTAGTTCTAGCATCTGGATCTGTTGACATAGAAACAATAGCTAAACTTCTTCCATGGAAATTGTTTTCACAACTCAAGATGATAGCTTCATTTGCTGGAATGCCCTTTTTCATGACACCCCATCTTCTTGCCACTTTCAAAGCCGATTCGACGGCTTCCATACCGGTGTTCATTGGTAGCATACATTCGTATCCAAAGTATTCAGTAATATATTTGGCATAAGAACCAAAGATATCGGAAGAAAATGCTCTAGAGGACAAAGTCAACTTTTGGGCTTGTTCGATCAATGCGCCAATGATTCTTGGATGGCAGTGACCCTGGTTGACAGCGGAATAAGCCGATAGGAAGTCTAGGTATTCATTTCCTTCAGGGTCCCACACTTTGGCACCTTTAGCTTTTGCAAACACCACTGGCAAAGGATGATAGTTGTGGGCAGCGTACTCTTGTTCGTATTCGACAGCCTTGGCAGAGGATAGGTTGAATTCTGGAGAAGGAGACATTATAATGGAAGCGGATTATTATACCAATTGAAAAACCTGAAGGTTGAAAAAAAAAGCAAGTGCAAGAAAGGAAGAAAAAATACTTCAGCTGAGAGAACGGCGAGCATATATATATAAATATATAGACATTAATTGATGCATGCTGACTCGTGCAACTCAATGGTCGCCGCTTGGACACAGATCTATCCATTAAATCCAAGCCATCGCAGTCGACTGCTCATAGAGACTGAAAGAAATGTGGAGTGGCCCGTTTACTGTCCTCGGTGTCGGCTTCTACTGCCATATATACTCTGTCTGGTTGAAAGGGAAAATGGGCGTTGGATAAAATTTGCTTCTCTGATTTCGGAAGTCAAGAGCGAAAAATTAAACACTGGACGCAGCAACAACTGTTTCCAAGTTTGGAAAAAGAAAGCCCAACGCGGGGCTTGAACCCGCAACCTTGTGATTAAGAGTCACACGCTCTACCGATTGAGCTAGCCAGGCTGTTTTTTTCTTTGAAAAACTACCTATCTACTTTCTGAACTTACTGATTCCGCTTGCCAATTTTTTAGTTTTTTTTTGGAAATTCTGCGTTAAAGAAATTCAAGAGGATATTTTATTGCCTTTCACAGTTAATCACACATATAAACGTCGCAAGCGCAAAAAATGTATATAAAGCAGCATGCCGAAGCGTAATTGAATATGGAGGAGAGTTGTGGAGTCACTATTTATCTAAAAGTCAACAATTGAAATTGGATAGAATGCAGCGGAAAATTGCAAAAAAGATTTTAGGAACCCCAAGATTAACACCCACCAAGTTGGTATACAAAGAAATAGGTATGCTACCCTTTGAGCTAAGATTGGTGTTGAAAAATAATTGGTACGGTTCCAGAATAAAATTCAATTTCAATGAACACAATCCTGTTATCAAATGCATGAAGGAGATTTTAAATAACAGCAAGGATTTAGAAAAATCGCCGATTATCAAGATCATGAAAAATGCTCCATTTAAAATATTTAAACAGAATAGTCAAGATGAGGTGAAATGGTACTATCACAACATACGTCCTCGAACTTTACGAAACAAGAAAGCAACAGAAAAAAATGCCAGACTAAAAGGAAAATTAGAAAGGCATAGACTGGCGCAACTAGATCGAAAGGAAAAGGAGTATGAGAAGATACACAGGGAACCGGAACACAATCCGGAGAAAAGGGAAACTAAAAGGATGTTATATGAGAGATGGAAGGAATTTTCACGAAAAACAGGAAAAATCCAATTCTCGACAAGGACACCAAAACTACAAATGGGTAGGTGTTTTAAAGAAGAAAACAAGAAAATAACAAGAAAAATGGTGAGACTAAGAAGCAACTGCGGGAAGTTCGAAGAATATCAGAAAATAATTGGTCAAGAGGCAGTGAGGTGCTCATGTGGGCAGGAAAATAACTCGGTGACTCATATACTGCTGGAATGCAGTGTGATTACGCCGAGATTTGAAAAACAAAACCCAAATGAAATATTATTCACAGGTAAAGGCTTGAAGAAACTGGCGAAGGTGATTGAAACAACAAAGATGGTAGCCTAGTTGACGGATGTGAACTGTAAGACAGATACAAATGGACAAAGACAAACGACAAATGGAAGGAAAGAATGGAAAAGTGGGTTTGAAGAATAAATACTTGGGCAAAAAAAAAAAAAAAAAAAAAGGATTGATCAAATGTGAAAGGAAATCGATCCAAAAGTTAACAAATGAAAAAGATACCACAATCTTTCAAAAGCTGAACTTA